>OY751563.1:4140970-4428470 GCA_963572285.1 Caenorhabditis drosophilae
GAACGGAAAAACAACCCCCCCCCCTCTTCTCGTCTTTTCTCTCATTTTTTTTCTATTTTTTTTGTGTTGCTCCATCTACGAATATTGAAAAGAAAAAAAAAAGAAAAAAATAATAACAAAATGATCGGAGAACACAAAATAAAAAAAAACAGAAAAAAATCTGCTGACCCGGAACTTTTTTCGCACGTTTTTCAAAAATCACACATCTTTCGACAGATTGAAAAATATTGAATTTTTGTAAAATGATGTTTGATACAACAGAAAATGGACAAAAAAAACTAGTTGAAAAATAATTTTCCCTCCCCCCCCCCCTTCTGATCCGTGTTTTATGATTTTTCTCTCCACAAAGAAGAACAAATAATTTCAGATTTAAGTTTAAAAATTACCTTTTAAACATGAAAACCACCAAAATAAATATTTAAGTTGAAGCGGTTTTTTTAAACTTTTTTTTTTTTGTTGAAAAACAAATTTGGTTGAAATTGGTTCTCTGCAAAAAAAATTTTAATTAATGTTTTTTTTAAAATTCTTTTTTTTTTAACGAAAAAGGGCGATTTTTATGAATATCGCAAAAGGTGTTTTTTTATTTTTCAAAAAACAGAAAAATTAAAAAAAAAGAAAGGAGAAATTGAATTTTAAAAACAAAAACCAGATTTCAAATTTTGTCGATCATTAGAAAAATTGTTCGAATCATTGAACGAAAAGAAAAAAAAACTAAAAAATGATTGTAGCTCGGGAGGAGAAGGGAGGGAAAAGAAAAACAATTGATAACCAATTTATTTGGAGCATTTTTTACTGTTTGAATTATGAGAGAGCCGAGAGAGAGAGAGAGAGAGAGAAAAGGGAGGGGGGGGGGGAGGAGGGAGGAAAAATCATCAAAAAATTGTTTGTTTTTTTTGTTTTTTTTAATCAAAAAGTATCATTTTTGCTCAAAAAATGTGTCACATTTTGAACGAAAACTTTTTTCGATGAACAAAAATATACATAAAATGTGTTCCTTCTTGTTCATTCATCATTTCTTTTTTCTTTTCTTTTTTTTCCCCCTCAACTGGGTGGGTGGTCCCATAATAAACAAGGAAGAAGAAGACGAAAAAAGTTGAGGGAAAAAGGGAGGAGACAAGAAAAAAACCGACGACGACAACAGCAGCAGCAGCAGCAGCAGCAGCAGTAGCAGCAGCAGCACACATGGCTGTGTTTTGATCGAGAAAATCGTAAAAATAAAGAAGAAAAAATAGAAGCGGGGTGGAGGAAAGGGGGAGGAGTGAAGGTCCTGCAAAAAATAAAGGAAAATTTTTTTGGACGAGGAAGAAAACACACATTTTTTTCTTTTTTTTTTCTCTTTTTTTTTTGGGAATAACAACATGTTTGGATAAGTTGGATGGAAACGATACTCCGTCCGAACGACTGCTTCTTCTTCTTCTTCTTCTTCTTCTTCTTCTTCTTCTTCTTCTTTTATTTTTCTCATGAAGTGGTTTAAAGGGAAAAAGAAAAGAAGGACGAATTACGGTATCAATTAAAAATAGAAATAAAAACATTAAAAATTGTAGTTTGTCTAGAAGTTTCATTTAAAACAAATAAATTTGACTGAAACTTTCTTTCTTTTTTTTTTGAAAATTGTTGGAAAAAATGTTGGATTTTGATAATTGATAAATAAAAGGAAATAAACATAAATAAAACTAAATAAATAAATGATCAATGATTAAAATAATTGAAGCTGGAAAAAAATGAAACGAGCTTGGCACATGTTTTTTCTATTTATCAGACCGGGAAGTTAAAAATATTAAAAAAAAACATAAAAGCAGCCAGTTAAAAAAAAGAAAGAAAGAAAAACAAAATTTAAGCAACTTTTGTTTTTCAATTTGCAAATCATTTTTTGAGGAGGTGAAAAATATAGAATTAGTCTAACCTGGTCACAAAAAAAACCTTAAAAAAAGTTTTCATGTCAAATTAAGAAAAAATCTGAAAATAAAAGAAGAAAGAAGTCAGAAAAGTTAATATTACTGTAGATCGAATTTAAGAAAAAAATGTTTCTTTCTATTATTTTAATCCGCTTTTTTTCAGCTAAAAAATTTATGATTTTAAGAGTTAAAGCTCGAAAAATATTTTAATTTCCATTTTGACTTAATATTCAACCAAGAAAAAAGGAGAAAAAGTCACGAAAAACAACCGAATTAAACCGAATCCTTATAAGAATCGGTTTAAAAATTTTCTTAAAATTAAGAAAATCCTTTTTGAAATTTTTAAACTCAAAAAATTTCATTGTAAATTCAAATTTTTCAAAAAAAAATGTGTAATAAAAGGAAAATTTTTGAAATTTATTCAGCAAAAAATTCTTTTTGAAAAAATATTTTTGTACAATTCAAAATTGATCCAATTAAAAAAAGAAAAGAAAAATAAATGAAGCTTTGAAATTTTGTCAGACCAATTAAAAATTAATTTTAAAACCAAAGAAAAGAAAAAAGGTGATGAACCCATCCCTTTTTTATTTTTCTTTTTTAATTTATTTTAAAAAAAAAATTTTTTTCAAAAAAATGAAAAAAAAGAGATTAAAAGGCATTCGGAAAAGAATCAAATTCATCATAATTTTAAATGAAAAAAATGATTGAATTTCAGGAAATATGAAATCATTTAAATAAAAAATGTTTACAGAAAAAGAAATTTTTCTAAAAAAAAAAAAAAGAAGAAAAAACTTGAAAATATAAAACACACATTTTCGCTAGAAGAAAAAAAAAGAACTTTTTCAAATGTTTTCTTTTAATTTTTCAGAATTCTTAAAAATTGAAGCAATTATGAAGCTAATTTTCTATTTCTGTGCTTTTTCTTTTTCTTCTTCACTTTCGCCTTTTTTGTTGATGTTAGAAATAAACAAATTGAACAAAAAAAAACTGTGAGAAAAGTTAGAAAAATTAAATATTTATTTGATATTTCAACCAAAATTTAACAATTATTTTGTTAAAAAAAAAGCAGAGCGAAGTGGTAAGAGAGAGAGAGAGAGAGAGAGAGAGAGAGAGAGAGAGAGAGAGAGAGAGAGAGGGGAGAGAAGCTCAAAAAAATGTGTTCTGCTCCTTTCTGATTTTGAAAGTGAATTAAAAAGTCTACGAAACATTGGCAGAGACAAAAACCAAAGAAAGAAAAAAGCGCCAGCAAAATAAAACAAAAATGGTTCATTATGTTTTGGATTTTTCAAAGATCAGATTCTAAAACGTGAAAAAGGCGGAGAATTTCTATTTTGAAATCGAGAGATGAAATGGAAAACAGATACATAGAATCTGATGTTTAACACATGAAAAATGAATGACGATTAAATTTCAAACGATGAAAAATCAAAAGATCAACAAAATATTTGATTTTTTAATTCACAAAAAAATCGATTATTTGAATAAAAGATTTAAAAAAAAAGGAAAAAATAAATGAAAGAAACCAGCTTATCATTTTTTTTTTCAACCAAATTAACCAATCTCATTATTAATGATCTTCAAAAACAATGATCACGTGTGTCAATTTAAAATTAAACAAATTAAATTTATTTTTATTTTGATGATGATAAACAACAAAAAAAAAGTACGTTTTACAGTAATTATTTTAACATTTTTCTTATTTGCAAACAAAAAAAATCAAACAATTTTGATTTTTGATTTTTTCATGATAAGAAACTTGATTTTTTAGTTGGAAAATGTTGACTTTTCTAGCCACAAAAATTTTGTTGAATATTTGAACTTTTTCAAATTATTTTTTTGAGAAAAAAAAACACGAAAAAATTGTTGAAGAAGTAGAAATGTTTTGGATGACTTGACATTTTTTGATGAAAAAATCAAAAATGAAAAGAAAGAGGCAACAAAATGTTTTCATTAAGATCAGGGATTTCACATTTTCTACGGGTGACGAGAGAACGGGGAGAGCGGGGGGAGGTGGGGGGCTACTACAAACTACATATAAAATCAACAACAAATACTTTTTGAATTGTCACATCGTAGACTACAACAAAATGTCTCGTTTTATCGTAAAAACGTTTTTAAACAATTTTCGAAAATTCTGGTTTTATTGATTTGAAAATGAAATGAGGGAAAAATATGAATAATTGGTTAATGAAACAAATATTTGCTGACTTTTCAGAACAAAAATGAAAAAAATGAAAGGGGTGTGACGTCATGGATCATTTTGTAGCAAAAAGAAATGAAATATTTTAATATTTTAATCAAATGTAAATTTGTTTTCCTTTTCTCTCTTTTTCCCTTTTTTATTTTAATCGATAATGATATTCAGTAAAAATGATATTACTCATCCTATTATATTAAATGTTTAAAATATCCCTCTCTGTCTCTCTCTCTCTCTGTCTTTGTCATTTTTCTCTATTTTTAATCATTTAATCATTTTAACTGTGTGTTTTTTTAAAGTTTATATCAAACATCATCACTTTTTTATTTCATCTAAAATTGATACGAAATTTCTGGTCTTCAATGATTCGTGACATTCATTGACTTTGATTTTTGTGATCAAAAATGGAAGCGAAAATGCTAAAAAGAGAACAATTCCTTTTCCAACTTCTTTTTCTCTCCATTTTCTTATCACATTTTTTTTTGTTGTTGATCACATTGATATTACAACTACAGTAAGACGAATTTCGAAATTCCTTTCTGATCTCAAAGATTATTTTTTGCGACGAAATTCGAAGAAAATGGAGATTTACATAATTAAATAATACAAAAAGTATTTAGCACCACAGATTAAAACTGAAAAAATATGAAAAAAAAAACACTGCGCTCTTTTTTTTTAAATCAAAGCACAAAAAAGTTTTTTTTTTTTAATTTTCGATTATCAAAAAATTGTCAAAAAGACGAAACAAAAATGAAACAGAAAATACGAAAAAAAATGTTTCTTTTTTCGTTCGACGATTATTTCCTGTGTCAATAAAATGTGTCGAACAGAAGATACAACAATTTTGTGTTTTGAAACATCGAAATGGTCAGAAAAATTATTAAAAGTGGAAAAAAATGAGAGAGAAAACGACAGAAAGAATCTGAGGTGAGTCAGACAATGAAAGAAATGAATCGATGGGATCAAAAGTTTACAAAACTTTTTTTTGTTTGCCTCTGATCGGCCCGGCCCGCTGGTCGGAGCGAATAGCCATCATCGGTAATAAACAATCCACCAAATACACCATTTTGTTTCTTTTGAAATCAATTGAAAAACGAGAGAGAGAGAGAGAGAGAGAGAGAGAAAAAACCTCTTTCAAAACATTTTCCAAAGATCAATAGTTCATACCAGTGAAAGAATTTTAATGGAAAAAAAAGGAAAGGAAAATAAATAAATTTGAAGATGATAAAAACCGTTTTGTATTTTAAAAAGAAAGTTCAACAAATCAAACCATCAAAATTTCAATCAGCATTGGGAAAAAAAGAAAAAAAGAAACAAAAGGTATAAATATTCATATTAAAAATGAAATAAAAAAGAACAAAAATTGTGACGTCATCAAAAAGAAAAAAATTTTTGAAAAAAAAAAAGTTTTTTTTCAAAATTTAAACGAAGAAAAAGCTGCAAATATTTTTTTTTGTTCTGTAAATGTTTAAAACATGCGATTTGCATTTCTTGGTTTCCATAGTTTTTATGTTTTGATTTTAAAAAATTTAAAAAATGAATTCTGTTTTTTTGCCCTTTTTCGTTGAGAAAAATTTGATTTTGTGTTTTGATTTGAAACCAAAAATCAACCAAACTCAAAACAATTTTTTCTCATTTCTCATTTCAAACAAAAAATCATCGAATTTGCCAATTTTTTTCTTAAAAGCGAAACAAATAAAATCATGAAGAATCATTTGACTGACATTTTATCATTAATTTTTCTTTTTTGATTTTGAAAATTGGAAGAAAACGCAAAGAGCGATTATTTCTATTGAAGATTAAAAAGTTCAAAAAGTGTGTTTTGATGTCAAAAAATTGATCGCTCAATGATTCGAAATTATTTTTGTTTGAAATTTGATGATGATGATGATTTTGGTTGATGAAACCTGTTTCTCTCTCTCTCTCTCTCTCTCTCTCTCTCTCTTTCTGCTTCTCTTCCTCTCTCAATCTCTATTCATTTCTCTTCTTCTCGAATCTTCACATGCTATTATGTTTCTCTCGACACATTTTCGTAGCTGAATTTGATTTGATTTGAAATTAACTAAAATTTGAAAGAAATTATTTTGAAGAAAAGCGTAAAAAGTGCAAAAAGATTAAAATTTCTTATCAAATTAACAACGACTACGGTGTATATATGGATATAGAAATAGTGTGGAGAGAGTGGAGAGATTAGAGAAAATGATAAAATAGATTCGTGTAGACATCAAATGATATTTTCGTTGAAAATAAAATGCGATCAATTTTTAAAAGACATTCAAAAGATAAAAATAAATGAAAATGATTGAAGAGAAGAAAAATTCTGTTGATTAATTGATAAAACTAAAAACCAGAAACTTTTTAACTGGTTTTTCTTCGTTTTGATAAAATGAAATAAAAATAATAATAAATAATAAAAATAAATAAATAAATAATAATTTTTTTTTTTTTTGAAAAATCAATAATAAAAAATTAAAAAGTAAAAAAAAAACTTTGCAATTTTATTTAAAAGTTGATTTGATTGAAAAAAAAGATTGAAAAAGAAAAGAAAAAAAAAAGATTTTTATCTTTTTTTAGATCAAGATAAATTGAAATAAATTTTTGTTTGATTGATTTTTTATTTTAAAATCAAAATCAATTGAATTTTCTTCTTCAAAGTTTTCTTAGTAAAATAAAATAAAATTCTTCAAACTTGCAGAGGTAAAAAATTTGCTCCAAAAATGTTTGTTTCAAACAAAAATGAATGCGAAAATCAAAACTACAAAATTTTGTAGTTTACACAGTTTTTCTTCAATTTGTTTGAAAATGTCTTTTTAAAAAGTTTCTAAAATTTTTGGTTGAT
This sequence comes from Caenorhabditis drosophilae, assembly GCA_963572285.1. Lineage (NCBI taxonomy): Eukaryota > Metazoa > Nematoda > Chromadorea > Rhabditida > Rhabditidae > Caenorhabditis > Caenorhabditis drosophilae. Next base: position 4,147,902 of record OY751563.1, read on the forward strand.
CGAGACCAAATTGTGTAAATAATGATGAAATTGTTTGGTTTGATGTCTGATCAATGAAACACTTTTTTTTCATTTTTATTTGTAAACATCACAATTTAATACGGTAATTTTTATTCAACCATTAAATTGATTTTTTATTTTTTTTTTGCTCGACAAAAAAACTGGCCGCCCGCCCGCTCACTTCTAACAATATTTACCCATATTTATTAATAAATTTAATTCAAATTAATTAAAATTTTAAAAAATTAACAGAAATGAGTGGAATTAAAATTGTAACAAAAATTAATTTATTTGAAGAATTTGGAACAACTCCCTGTCCAATATTATAATCTGAAATTTGTTTTTTTTAAAAACTGAAATTGACTTTTTTTCCTCACCATGGTGTGGAACAACACCTTGGCCAATATTATGAGCATTTTGATCTTCTAAAACAATTCCTTGTCCAACTTTTCGATCTGAAGAAAAAATTCTTGAAGAAGAAGAAGAAGAATGAGGAGGAGGAGGAGGAGGGTTTACCATTACAGAAATCCGCATGATTACAAGTTGTACAATAAGTTCCTTGAGAAAAAGGAAGAGATTCACATGATTGAGCGCATCCTTTTGCCACCACTGACAGATTTAGTTTCAATTAATTTCACAGCAAAGTTCAACGAAAATCCAACAAACCTTCTTCTCCATGATGTCTTGTCAAAGAATAACATTTCGTGTGCGGCGGACAAAGTTCTGGAAATGGAAGAGCACAATTTTGAAAACTATCACAACTATTACACGTCAAACAATTCGCTGCTGAAAATCCCAAAATCAATTTCAGAGATTTCAGAGAGAGTCTTTACTTGAAACAAGAAATCCGCTGATTGAAACTAAAACTATTTTGGTGAGCATTTTACGATTCTCTGAAATTTTGCAACCAAAAAATGTTTTTTTTTTTTTTTTTGAATAAAAAAGAAACAAAAGAAGAAGAAGAAAAAAAAAGAAAAATTCATATGAAAAGATTTTGTTTTCATTTTTCTTCCCATGAGAGAAAAGTGTTTTACGGAACGTCGAATTCAGAGCACAAAAAATAAAGAAAAAGTGGGGGGGGGGGGGGGGAAAAGAGCCAAATATGATGGTCGAAGTGTGCACTTCAAATAAATATTTCTCACATTTAAAAAAAAAGCGCTGAGAAATTTTTTGAATCAACTTTGCTGATTAAATTCTGGGCTTTTTATACAATTTTTAATTGAGAAAACATTTTCCTATCAAAAACGAAGGAAACATTTGTTTAGCAATCGACATTTCCATAATTATCTCAATATTTTATTCTCTTTTTCTCTGTTTCTCTCTGTTTCTCTCTCTCTCTCTCTCTCTCTCTCTCTCTCTCTCTCTCTCTCTCTCTCTTTTTATTACGATGAATCATTGCCGGAAACTATTGGTTACAGATCATTAAAGCACAAAAGATTTGGTTTTTTTAACAAAAAAAATCAAGAATTTTTAAATGGAAAAAATGGCGAACAAAATTGGATTCAGAATGAAAAATGGCGAAGAAAAAAGGAGAAGAAGAAGAAGAAGAAGAAGAAGAAGAGTGAATTTATTATTGAATCAGATTTGAATGTGCTTTCCCCCCCCCCCCCCCCCCTTTAAATAAGTAAGAGAACATGATTGAATCATTGTTGAGATGAGAGAGCAAAAAGAAAACGAATATTTTGTTTCATTTTGTCTTAAAATGAGAAAAATTCAACAAGCAACTTTTTTCCATTTTTCAATTCGATGCATCCGTAATTATACTTTTCCCTCCTCGTTTTTTTTTTTATTTTTTAATTTCATTTTCATTTTTCGCCTTGCAAATATTTTAATTTATTTTTAATTGAAAATATGTTTTTGGCTGAAATTTTTTCGAAAAAAAATTATTTTTTTTATTTTTGGTTGGAAATTAGAAATTATGCAAAAAAATGGCGAATATTTATCCGACTTCATTTTCCGTTTCAATTTTTCCTTTTTCTTTTGGTTTTGTTTTTGTTTCTCCTTCGACTGATTTTTTTTCCGTATCATTTTTTTCTTTTTCCTTTTCATCGTCTTTTTTCTTCTTTTTTTTTTGACCTCCTTTTTTATTTTTCTTTTTTCCTCTTTGTGATCTCTTAAAATTAAATTATCGATTGATTTTGAAGCTTTAAAAAAAAAAAAAAAAAAAAAAACTTCTTGTTCAAGTTTTTCAATTCTTTTGCTTATATCTCTCCATATTTTTCGATCCTCATTTCTCAATTCCTCAATTGCCAAATAATGTTCTTTGATTTTTTGAACAAGAGCAACACAATTCCCAATTTCATCAAAACGAAGGCTGACTTTATAGAAAGAAAATCACATTTGATTTTGATTTTTCTTCATTTTTCAATACAAATTGCGAATTAAATTACCAATTTCTTTATTGTCCATCGACAAAAAAATAAAAATCAATAAATGATCCAAAAAGAAACAAAAATTTTTTAGAATTCACGATTTGAAAAAATGTATTTTTTAACCCAAAAAATATGTTTTATTTACATATTGTGCTGTAAATTATTGAGAAATATTAAAACAAAATAAAATAAAAATGAAAGAAACCGTATTTTGAGAATATACTGGTAAAAAAATAGAAAAATAAAAATAAAAACCTAAAAAAATAAAAATAAAAATCAATTCAAAGATACATTGGATCATCAAAAGCTGAAACAGTTATAAAAACAGTTCCAATCAATTGTTTGGTTTTCGGATCGATAATATTCAGATGAGCTTCACGATTCTCATTGTCAATTAAAGCCAGAATATTGGTTTCTCCTAATAAAGGATCTTTACCAAACTTGACATCTTCCCATATTTCCAGTTTATATTGTTGTCGATCTTTATATCTGAAAATTGATCTCAAAAAATCAATCAATAAATTTAAAAAAGAAGAAAAAAGAAAAAAATGGTAGCGAGACTTGTGAAAAACGAATTGTTCTTCCCAATTGATTATTTGTTTTCCTTCATTTGTTTTTGTTCGACAATTTTGTTTGGAATCCTTTAAAATCGCATAAATTCGCCGATTTTCTGTTATATTGATTGATGAATTAAATGAATGTAATGTAATACGTGTAACACTTGGAGCTGATTTGCAACCAAAAAAACCAAGTTTTGGAGAATGCTGAAATTGATCTTATTTTTCTTTAAAAAATGAGAAAATGGTGACCTTTTCTAATTGTTGAAAACTAATAAAATGATCCGAATAAACTCGAAGCATAAATTTCGTTTGTTCTTTTGGCGCAAATGTGGTTGGCACAAGAATATATCGTCCTGGCTTTAAATTATCAAGATTTAAATAAACAGATCTGGCGCTGGCATATTCTGAAGTGGCGATTGGTTGCATCGCTTGATGAATTCGATGTTGTCGATTGTTTTCAACTTTCATCACGTGCATTCCAATCGTCACAAATGGATCTCGTTTTTTCATTCCTTCGCTGGGATCATTTTGTGTCAGCGCGATAATAACTGAGCACTCGTCTGATGGAATCTCAAATGTGTATTGGGGATTATTGCAAAATGTCGCCTGGAAATTCAAGCATCCACCAGCTCGATCATCTGGTGCTCCACTCTTTTTGCCGTTTGTTGTCCACTCGGAAAAGATGATTTTTTCGTGATATCGTTTCGACAACGAAAATGCGTTTGTGTTAAATAATTGACATAATGAAATATCGGTGAAATATTCAACAAACGATTCCCAAGGCATCCAAAAATCGCCATCCTCTTCGACGCTCATTCCCATCGATTTTTTTTGACTCTCCGACACGTTTTGCCATTCAACACTGTTGTCACTCCACGCACCGTTCCATTCTTTTTCACCCCACGGATTTTGAAGTCGAATTAGGTTTTGATGTTTTTCGTGGCTTTTTAGAAATGAGCTGAAGCTTCTTCTTTTTTTTTAAACAATTTTAAGCTTAAAAGAAATCTTACGTAATACTTTTTTGATTTGAATTATTGACATCAACTGTGAGAACAGCACTAACCGCATAAGCATGTCCTTTTACTAATCCACATCCTAATGATTCTTCAATTTCTTCTTTTGTTCGAGCCTTTAAACAGTTTCCAAAAAATCAATAAAAAATCAATAAAAATCGAACCGCAATTGCTGCAACAGTCAAAGCTCCTAAATCAAACGCTGCTTTTAAATCATTAAACAATTTAAGTTGGGAATCTCTTGGATCCTAAAAAAAAAGAAGAAAAAATTAAGAAGAAGAAAATTTTTTTAGTACATCTTTTAAAAATTTTCGGACATTGATTGTTTCGGCAACACCACCAGAGACATCTTGAAGAGCATCAGATAAGTGTCCGCCAACGAGATTTTCATAGCAACCGTATAACCTGGAATTAATTGAGTTTAAAACCATAAAATCCCCCCCATTTTTTTTCTTTTCACTTTGCAAAAGCTTTTTCCAATAAAGCTGACCAAAACTCATTGGGAGTTTTCGATCGAGCAAATAATAGTTTTCCATCTTTTGTTGGCAATAAATCATCAATTACAACCTCAACCCATTGGCCGAAACGCCAAAAACGAAAGCGAAACATTCCCGTATAATTATTGGATTCACACCATTCCTGATCATCCGCGTTCGGAATCACTTTATTCAACAACTTTTGATTGTGAGTTAAAGCTGAACAAGCCGAGACGAACCAACAATTTCCAAGAATTCCCTGTGTTACATCATTTGCCGAAGCGCCTTCAACAAAAAGATGAGGATTTTCGTGAAGATCCTGAATTTATTTTCTTCGTTTTTTTTTATTTTATAAAACGTTGAAAAGTTGCAAAAAAATCAATAAAATTCTATCAAAAAATCGATAAATTTCTATCAAAAAATCGATAAATTTCTATCAAAAAATCGATAAATTTCTATCAAAAAATCAATAAATTTCTATCAAAAAATCAATAAATTTCTATCAAAAATCGATAAATTTCTATCAAAAAATCAATAAATTTCTACCAAAAAATCGATAAATTTCTATCAAAAAATCGATAAATTTCTATCAAAGAATCGATAAATTTCTATCAAAAAATCAATAAATTTCTATCAAAAAATCAATAAATTTCTTTCAAAAAATCAATAAATTTCTTTCAAAAAATCAATAAATTTCTATCAAAAAATCAATAAATTTCTATCAAAAAATCAATAAATTTCTATCAAGAAATCAATAAATTAGTGTCAAAAAAATGATTGACAAACCTTACCCCAGGCCTTTTCCAAATAATATCTGAATTTCTTCCTTGTTCAAGAAATAATGATTCATTATTGGGCGGAAATTGTGTGTCAACAAATAATTGCTTCAACTTAACACAATTCTTTCGCAGTTGATTATAATTCTGATTTCCAAAACGTTTCAAATCTTTATTTTTTCTTCGAGACATTTTCTTGTCTGAAAATGTTTAAAACTGTCGAAAAAAAAACAACAACAAAGAAGAAAAAATAAATAAAAAATAATTAAAAGAATTTTGTATATTTGGTTATCAATAAATCATTAAATCGACAGGAGACAATTTGAAAAATGAAGGGGAACAAAACGAGAAAATGTGGTGAGAGAGAAAGAGAAAGAGAGAAAAAGAGAAAATGTATATCAAATATTTCTTCTTCTTCTTCTTTTTCTTCTTCTTTTTCTTTTTTCCAAACCATCAAACAGTATTGAATACAACAAAAAACGAAAGAAAAGAACGAACAAAATTTTCTCAAAGAATAAAGACAAATGAAAATAGTATTGAAAATGAATAAACTTGGAGATAAAATCGAAAAATAAAATTGTTTTGAATGAAAAAATCAAAAAAAGACGAAAAAATGCGTCTTCTCATTATTTTTTTATTTGTTGCTGAGGTTTAATCACAAATAAACACAAAAAAAAAGGTCGACAGCCATCAAAGTTGTTCTGTTTTTTCATGAAAATCTATCAATTTTTGCCGATGATTTTTTGTTTCCTTTTTTTTGTTGTCTCGCATTATCTTAATTTCATCTTATCTTCAAGAAAGAGAGAGACAGAGAGAGAGAGAGAGAGAGAGAGAGAGAAACAGAGAGAAAGAGAGAGAGAGAGACAGAGAGAAAGAGACAGAGAGAGAGAGAGAGAGACAGAGAGACAGAGAGAGACAGAGAGAGACAGAGAGAGAGAGAGAGAGAGAGAGAGAGAGAGAGAGAGAAGCCAGGGAAAAATATTTTTGATTCTTTTTTTTTTTTTTGCATAAAAGCGGTTCAGTTAAAAACTGCTTTTCTCCACAATTTTTATACAATTTTGTGAGTCATTCAAAGAATGTAAAGAATTGGTAAATATTGAATTGGATCCCCACAGAAATTTATTTTTTCTTTTCTTTTTTGTTGTGATTCGATTAGATTTTGTTGAGGAAGAATTGGAAAACGTCATCACTTTAATTACGTCATTTTAACTGTTTTTTTTTTTGACAATAAAAGGAAAAAAAAACATTTTTTTAATTAATTTTTTAAAAACTTTTTTAAAAACCTTAAAATTCACATAGAAAAAACTTGTTTTTTTTTAAATTAAAATTAAAATTTATTTTTTCCTTCCTTATTTTTTTTAAATAAAAATTAAATCAAATTAATTTGATTAAAACAAAACGAAAAATGAAAAAAATTTATTAAAAAGAAAAACAAATTTATTTGATCCATTTTCCTTCAATTTTAACAAGATTTCCATCTTTTCCCTTTTCAACCCGATCTGGCATTTTAAACCAATCTTCGTCATCAACAATTTTGTGATGATTTTGCAGCCAATCGGCATTCGAATCACGAAATGGTCCGAATTTTTCGTCGCATTGTAATGGACAACTTGGGAATGTTGTCGATGCAAAAACTCGATTCTGTTCACACGCCCACCATGTTCCGACACCATCTTTTCGGCTGCATCTTGCTGAAGCGAATGGTGTTGACCAACATTTTAAAAGATCATTTGCATATCTTTAAAATTTGGAATTTTTTTCAATTAAAAACGGGGAAAAAAATGGGAAACAAACGAGCATCCATTTTTGGCATCATTTGCAACATTTAATTCATATGTTTTAACACAGGTTTTTAAAACATTTTGCTGATTTTTAAGAACTCTTTGAGCACAAACTAAATCCTCATAGAGAAGAGTATTTATTCCAGGTCCACAATTAAAAATTGTATATTGTCGATACGTTGCTTCAACTCCGTAAGCCTTCAAAATAATATTTTTAATTAATTTCACTCAAATCTTACATTATTAATATCAGTTTTTTTGATAAGATTTGAAATATCAAGACATCCACGATTTCCATGCATACAAAGATTAAATGTTTCGAGGCCGCTTAACAAAATCAATCAATCGATTTGACAACGAAAAATGGAAGAAAAACCAACTTGCAAACAGTTAACATATCAGCAACAGTTCCAGGTTGTTTACCAAACATGAATAAAAAATAATCATAAAGAATTGAATAATCCTTGAACATTTGGGAAGAAATTGTTTCATTCAATCCAATTTGTTGAGATAAAATGAATTGACAATATTGAAATTTTGCATCGACACATTTCAAATCTTGACAAGATGAGAATCCAAAAATCAATGCTTTAATTATTGATTTTATTCAGAATTTTTTTTCTTTTTCTTTTTTTTTACCTAAAAATATGATCCGCCGCATTTTATAAGAAGAAGAAGAAGAAGAAGAAAAAAAGGTAATAAAATAAACGAATTTTATATGAATTTTTATAATTGCTTGATACTTTTTTTTTCTTTTGCTTTATCAATTTGATACGTGGGAAATATAAAACTGTTAAATTTTGGATTGCTTATCAAACAATTTTAAGACGAGTTTTATTAGAAATTGACAATTTTTCCAACCATTTCAAATATTTTTTTTTCGGTCGTTAAAATAAAAAATTTTGTATTTGAGTTTTTTTTTTTTTTTTTTTTTTAATAAAATGATTTTTTTCCTTCCTTTTTTTCTGCAAAAGTCACTGGGGTCAGCAGCTATGGAATTTATAAAAACAAGAATGGAACAAGTCGGAATTTATTCCAATTCAAACATTTTCTATTTTCCACTTCTGAATATTTTTTATGGTTTTTTTTGATAACCAAATATTCTATTTTGTGACATCGACATTTCAGTTTCCAAGTTAGAAACGGCGGAGTCACGTGGTTGAAAACTTTGCCAACTCATTTTGTTTTCAAATTTATTGCTTTTTATGGAAAAAAATATTTCAGAAATTGAAAAAAACGAATAAAGAAAATTTCAATTTTATTTTTGAAAAAAAAGCAGAAGCTTAAGGCAGAAGAACTAAAATTTTGTACTTCAGATTTTTGTTTATTTTGTTTGGAATTTGGTCTTTTTTATGTTCATTTTGGCCACCATTAATTCCCGGGGAAAAACACACATAAATGAGCATTGTTAAGTCAGAAAAAAGTTTATATTAATTATGAACTGTAAATAAAAAAATTTATTTTATTTTTATTTAATTTTACAATTACGAAATATTTCAGATATTTAAAAAAAATCAATAATTTTCTCATTTTTTCTTGAAAATCAAATTTATTCTTGAAAAAAGTAGAAGCTGGTGAAGGCAGAAGATAGAAAATCAATAAACTCGAATTTTGTACTTGAAAATCAACTTTTCTATCTAAAATCTTCTTTGAATTGAATTTGAATTTTGAAAAATTGAGACGAATCCATCCAAACAAAAAACAAATTTATTGATTTTTTTTTAGAAAATTTCCATTTTTTCTTTCTAAAATTTAAAAAAAAATTAAATAAAAAATACAATTTTTACTTACTTTTTTTTCTTTTATAAATTTAATTAATTTTTATGCATTTTTGTTTGTAATTTTTTACCTGAAAAATTAAAATTAATTAAAAAAAAAAAAGAAAAAAAGCGGTCAGAATTGGTTGAGTAAAATTTAAAATGAATGTGAATCATCGAAAAAATAAACATTTTGATTCAAATTTTTTATCAAATTTTTATTATAAAATTGGCAATTTTTATGACGTCATCATTAAAATTATTTTAGTTGCGGTTCCACTTGGAAATGAGCACAAAGTTTCAAAAATAAGCCTTCAAAGAGTAGCGGAAGGGGCGGAGAATTAGGAAAATGATGACAGTACAATAGAGCACAATTGCATTATCTCCATCATGGTGTTTTGAAACTTTTCATTATTTTTCTGTTGGTGATCGAGAAAAGCTTTGAATGACTCAGCAGCATCCATGATTAAAGAGTGAGGCAAATTGTATGGTCGAATTGGATGTTTTCGAAATTTCGATGTGGTAGCTTCGGAAGATTGGAAGACTTGAAACGGCAAGTTGTGCTCAGAGAAGTTTCGAAATTTTTCGATGTGGTAGCTTCTGAAGATTGGAAGACTTGAAACGGCAAGTTGTGCTCAGAGAAGTTTCGAAATTTGTCGATTTTTCCAAAAGTTGAATTCGAGAATCCTGAGAGTAGGTTGCTTAATGAAGTGATCAAAAAATATCAGCGGAGTACAATAGAGCACAATTACTTATTATCAGCAGAATTAAAACTTTAAATTATAACAAAAAATTTTGTTAAAAAAAAAATCATAAAAAAAAAGAAAAGTAAAACGTGTTCTAATTTTGAAAAGTTTTAATAAATTCAAAAAAATTCAAATCTTAATTGTAAAGAGAAGAAATAATTGGAAAAGAACATCGATTGAATTAAAGGTAAAAAAAATGAAGAAAACGAAAAAAGAAGAAGAAAAAGAAAATTGGAAATGTTAAGATGAAATTCGTTTCCATTGTTACCATTGCTGTGATTGTAGCATTTCTTGTTAATGATTCGTATCAATGGATTTACGAAAACAAAGCATCTACACAGAAATATTTTCACAGTTTACCGGTTTCTTTTTTCTTTTTTTATTGATTTTTCTATTAAAAAAAATCAATAAAAAATTAAAGATTGTTGTCCCAGCTGCAGAAAGTGATTTTCGTCGGATATGGATTCCATTTGATACAATTACTGATAAAGATGGTCAACGTCCATTTCATGCATTGATTTCTTTGGGGTTTATTGATTGATTGATATTGATTGATTAATTGATTGATTTTTTTATTGATTGATTGATTTTTAGATTAGTTGAAGATCGATTTTTATTTGGTGGACACAGTGAAAAACATGTAAGTGATCCAAATGGAAAATGTGCAAATTTAGTGGTTTCAAAAAGAATCTCATTATGTTCTCAAAACTTTTTTTATTTATCTGCTGATACAGTTAGGTTTATTGATTGATTGATTGATTGATTGATTGATTGATTGATTTTTTTGTATTTTGTAGTATTGATCGAGCTTTTGTTGAAAAAAGTATTAAAAGAGCATCTCAATTATATTTAATGTGTAATGATGTTGTAAAAGGAACTGCAATTCCAGCCGCTGAATCTCTTGTTAAATTTGAAAATAGTGTTTTAATGGCTTATAAGTAAGTAATTTTTTCCAATTATTTATTATTTTGAATTAATTTTTTATTTTAAGACATGGAGCAAGAGAAAAATGTATTGGAACTTATGATATGGCAGAAGATTCGTTTTCATGTGAATTAGGAGCTCCAAAATCTGATGATCTTTTGGTTATTCCTAATTTCTTATTTAAAAATGGAGAATTCCGTCGTGTTGAAAATTCGGTTTCCTTTTTTTTTTCTTTTTTCTTTCATTTTAATTTTTTTTTTTTTTTAGGTTGAAGTTTTTTGTCGTTCTCCATATGATCGATAAATTCACTAATTTCATTTCATTTCATTTTTTTTTTTAAATAAAAATCTTTTTATTTAATTTTTCTTTTAATTATTTTTTATTTAATTATTGCATTTTATTTAAAATTTAATTTTAAAAGTTGAATTGTTCGCTTTTATTGATCCCAACGACCATCATAAAATTTGCAAGCTGAATTTGTAAAAATTTCTTGCAGAATTTTCATTCTCCTCTCGTTTGAATGTGAAGGAAAAATTCGATTATTGCAAATCAATTTTTCCCGCAACCCTTTAAAACCTCGAATCGTCACCAGACCCAGGGTCTACAGTAATCCAAACATGACAAAAAATTTTTGCAGAAAACTGTTACTTTAAATTATTCAAAGAAAGTTTTGGAATTTTATTGAATTTTTTGTGAACTTTTTTTTTGAAAAAAATCATTTTTTGTCAATTTCTTTGCTTGGTGAACTGTCTTCTTTTTTTCCACTTTGTTTACCAATAATCGAACTTTCAGATTGTGTTTTCATTTCTTTTTTCTTCAATGATGACTTTGAAACTTCCTTTGTAAGCTCATGTGAAGTTGAAGGTGCTTGAATTTGTTTTGACTTCATTGTTGATATTGATATTGCTCCATTTTCTGCAACTTTTAAAACAGCTCCTTTGTTCTGAAATTATTTCTTTTCTTCCCATTTTTTTTGTGTCTTAAATTTGAGAAATGAGCCAAAAAACTTACATTACTTTCATTCATGTATCGAGGAGCCGAAAATATGGTGATTAATTTTCGATCAGCATAAAACTTGAAACCATTATCCATAACTTGATGAGCCCGAACAATTAGATCAATATGAAGACGATTTACAGTTTCTTTTACAGCAGCTTCATTGAATGTACAAGATAATCCACGAAGACTATTTTTTAAATATTGTGGGGTTCTAAAAATAAACAAATTATTTAAATTTTAATTTAAAATAAAATAAAAAAATTACGGAGAAAATGATAAAATATTTCCATAATCAAGCGGGTCGGACCATAATAAATCTTGTGCTAATTTAAAATCATTCACTTCCATTAAAGGCCGTGGAATTTTTTTGATTTCGTCAAGTGATGAAAGATGCGGTGATATTCCACCGTGCATACAAAGAATTTTATTTCCAACCAATCCAGCAATTGGCATCCATGAAAATGCTTCATTAAAACGTTCCCAAACTTCGATTCCATCCTTTTGTCCGAGTTTATTGATTAATTCTTCCTGAAAAATTGATTTTTTTTTAAAACAAAAAAAAAAGCGGAAAATTTACACGAAATCCATAAGCATAATTGATTGATTTAGTTTCATGATTTCCACGAAGAAGAATATATTGGCTTGGAAAAAGAATTTTTAAGCAAAAAACCAGTGAAATGCATTCAACAGAATGTGGTCCACGATCAACATAATCTCCCAAGAACATGAATCGATTTGTTGCAAAACTCAATTTATGATCATTTCGGGCTTTTTCTTTTCCACTTGATAAGCTTAGAATTCGAATTAAATCTCGATATTGTCCATGAATGTCGCCAACAATTATACATGGCGGTGATAATTGAGCTAAACTTGAATCTTTCTTGAACAATTGAATTGCTTGTGAAGCTAATTCAAGTAATTCTTTTGTTGTATAAACTTGCTGAAAATCCGAATTTTTAAAAATTCATTCAAATTCAACCAATTCTCACACTTCTTTCATTTGCCCATGAGCTCACTTTCAAATGTCTTTTACAAAATTCATTTGGGTCAAATGCTTCTTCAGAAAAATCAATTTTTGACATCTTGAAATTATTATTTTTAAATTCAAAGTTAAATAAAAAATAAAATTTTCTTACACTTTTATTCAATTTTTATTGTTTGAATTGAAGAATCAAAAAATTTCTTTTTATTAAAATATGAAAATAATTCATTTTCAATTGATTTATCGAGTTTAGTATTTCACGTTTCCTCAGTTTTTTTTTAATTTTTAAAACGAACAAAAACTTTCTGACTGCAATTTAATTTCAATTTCATTTTATAAAAATATTCTAACAGAATACTCAAAATTTTTTGCTTTTTTTTTTTTTGGTAAAAACGTTGAAATTATAATCAAATTTTAATAAAATTTTAGTTGATATTTTTAATGAAATTCAATAATTAAAAGAAAAATTAAATAAAAAGATTTTTATTAAAAAAAAAAATGAAATGAAATGAAATTAGTGAATTTATCGATCATATGGAGAACGACAAAAAACTTCAACCTAAAAAAATAAAAAATAATAAAAATGAAAGAAAAAAGAAAAAAAAAAGGAAACCGAATTTTCAACACGACGGAATTCTCCATTTTTAAATAAGAAATTAGGAATAACCAAAAGATCATCAGATTTTGGAGCTCCTAATTCACATGAAAACGAATCTTCTGCCATATCATAAGTTCCAATACATTTTTCTCTTGCTCCATGTCTTAAAATAAAAAATTAATTCAAAATAATAAATAATTGGAAAAAATTACTTACTTATAAGCCATTAAAACACTATTTTCAAATTTAACAAGAGATTCAGCGGCTGGAATTGCAGTTCCTTTTACAGCATCATTACACATTAAATATAATTGAGATGCTCTTTTAATACTTTTTTCAACAAAAGCTCGATCAATACTACAAAATACAAAAAAATCAATCAATCAATCAATCAATCAATCAATCAATCAATAAACCTAACTGTATCAGCAGATAAATAAAAAAAGTTTTGAGAACATAATGAGATTCTTTTTGAAACCACTAAATTTGCACATTTTCCATTTGGATCACTTACATGTTTTTCACTGTGTCCACCAAATAAAAATCGATCTTCAACTAATCTAAAAATCAATCAATCAATAAAAAAATCAATCAATTAATCAATCAATATCAATCAATCAATAAACCCCAAAGAAATCAATGCATGAAATGGACGTTGACCATCTTTATCAGTAATTGTATCAAATGGAATCCATATCCGACGAAAATCACTTTCTGCAGCTGGGACAACAATCTTTAATTTTTTATTGATTTTTTTTAATAGAAAAATCAATAAAAAAAGAAAAAAGAAACCGGTAAACTGTGAAAATATTTCTGTGTAGATGCTTTGTTTTCGTAAATCCATTGATACGAATCATTAACAAGAAATGCTACAATCACAGCAATGGTAACAATGGAAACGAATTTCATCTTAACATTTCCAATTTTCTTCTTCTTCTTCTTCTTTTTTCGTTTTCTTCAATTTTTTTACCTTTAATTCAATCGATGTTCTTTTCCAATTATTTCTTCTCTTTACAATTAAGATTTGAATTTTTTTGAATTTATTAAAACTTTTCAAAATTAGAACACGTTTTACTTTTCTTTTTTTTAATGATTTTTTTTTTAACAAAATTTTTTGTTATAATTTAAAGTTTTAATTCTGCTGATAATAAGCAATTGTGCTCTATTGTACTCTCGCTGATATTTTTTGATCACTTCATTAAGCAACCTACTCTCAGGATTCTCGAATTCAACTTTTGGAAAAATCGACAAATTTCGAAACTTCTCGAGCACAACTTGCCGTTTCAAGTCTTCCAATCTTCCGAAGCTACCACATCGAAATTTCGAAAACATCCAATTCGACCATACAATTTGCCTCACTCTTTAATCATGGATGCTGCTGAGTCATTCAAAGCTTTTCTCGATCACCAACAGAAAAATAATGAAAAGTTCCAAAACACCATAATGGAGATAATGCAATTGTGCTCTATTGTACTGTCATCATTTTCCTAATTTTCCGCCCCTTCCGCTGATCACTTCATTAGGTATCCTACTTTTTGAAGACTTATTTTTGAAACTTTGTGCTCATTTCCAAGTGGAACCGCAACTAAAATAATTTTAATGATGACGTCATGAAAATTGCCAATTTTATAATAAAAATTTGATAAAAAATTTGAATGAAAATGTTTATTTTTTCGATGATTCACATTCATTTTAAATTTTACTCAACCAATTCTGACCGCTTTTTTTCTTTTTTCTTTTTTATTAATTTTAATTTTTCAGGTAAAAAATTACAAACAAAAATGCATAAAAATTAATTAAATTTATAAAAGAAAAAAAAGTAAGTAAAAATTGTATTTTTTATTTAATTATTTTTTAAATTTTAGAAAGAAAAAATGGAAATTTTCTAAAAAAAAAAATCAATAAATTTGTTTTTTGTTTGGATGGATGGATTCGTCTCAATTTTTCAAAATTCAAATTCAATTCAAAGAAGATTTTAGATAGAAAAGTTGATTTTCAAGTACAAAATTCGAGTTGATTGATTTTCTATCTTCTGCCTTCACCAGCTTCTACTTTTTTCAAGAATAAATTTGATTTTCAAGAAAAAATGAGAAAATTATTGATTTTTTTTAAATATCTGAAATATTTCGTAATTGTAAAATTAAATAAAAATAAAATAAATTTTTTTATTTACAGTTCATAATTAATATAAACTTTTTTCTGACTTAACAATGCTCATTTATGTGTGTTTTTCCCCGGGAATTAATGGTGGCCAAAATGAACATAAAAAAGACCAAATTCCAAACAAAATAAACAAAAATCTCTGAATACGACTGAATTAAAATCGAGGAAAAACGATAAAATGGAAAAAATGAAAGTAAAAAAAAAAAGAAAAAAAATAGAAATCTAAAATAATTTTTGAATTAACCGCACGTATGGATACATTTTCACAGGTTCAAAACGTTTTTGACCAGAAATTGATTATTAAAAATTAACAGGGAAATCAAAAAATTTGGACCGAGGCAAGTTAAAAAGGAATTCAATTTCTTCTTTTTTTCCAAAATGAAGTGGGCAAGAAAATAAACGAGAATAAGAATAAATGAATCGGAAGAGGAAGAAGAAGAAGAAGAAGAAGAAGCAGAAGGACAATAAATAGAGATCTTTTTTTCTTTTCTCTCAAATGATTTCAGACGTAAAAATATTTGTTCTTGGATGAGAAATCCAAAAACAAAGATACACATTCTTGAATATAATACTGAAAAACGAAAAACAAAAAAAAATTTGGAGGTACAGATTTCAGACAACTTTTTTCAGAAAATCCGTCTGAAAATGATGCCGGCAGTTTGAGCTGGTAACAATTGCGCGGGAGGAGGACAAAACAAATAGAAAAATGGGAAGAGAGAGAGAGAGAGAAAGAGAGGGAGAGAGAGAGAGGTGATTGATTTTTTTTTTTTTTTTTTTTTTTTTTTTTTTGATTTTAATAAGACAAAAAAGTGTGAAAGACAATCTTATAAATGTCAGCAAAAGGGAAAAGCTGAGTTTTACCGTATAAAATTGTGTGTTTTTTCTTTCTTTGAAATTTCAATAATCCCAAAAATATGGAGGGAAAATCAACACGTTTTTTTGACTTAAAAATACACAACGTTTGAGAAAAAAATGGAAAACACAAACACACAAAAACAGACACAGAAAAAAAATCGATAAAAATGAGTATCATATTTTGAAGGGGGAAAAATAAAAAAGAAAAAGAAAAAATTTAAACAAAACTTGGAGCTGCAATTGGAGCTGAAGTTGAATGATCAATAATTGATTGTGGATTCATTGTTGAATTATTTGATTGTAATAGAAAATTTGGAATTGTTGGAGTTGATTGTGGAAGACTAACTGCTGCTGCAGCAGCCAATGATAACAAATTCTGTTGAAGAAGATAATTAAGCTGATCAGAATTGGCATTTGTTGGCTGTTGAAATTGTTGTAAAAGTAATTGAGTTGATAATAAACTTGTCGATAAGGATTCCAATGATGAATTCTGATTCGATGGTGTCAATGTTGAAACCATTGACGATTTTGAAAGTGGCGTATGAAATGCGGACAAGTTTTCTGATTGAATATTTTCAGTCAACATCATTGGTGGTTTTGAACCAATTAATGGTCCAATATCTGAGGAGGAAATCTGAAATTTATTGAATTCGAAACAAATTGATTTATTGATTTTTTTGTTTGATTGACCTCCATTGGTGTGAAAGATGCTGCCACAACATTTGCACAATTTGTTGTTGAACCAAAAACTGATTGTGATGATGGATTTAATGATAATCCAAAGTTCAATTGTTGTCCAGAAATATGTGATGTCAAATTTGGAAGTTTTAATTCAGATAAATGACAAATTGATGGAACATTCAATGTTGAGACTGAAATCAAAAAAAAATTGTTTTCTGATAAAAAATCAATAATTAAAACCTTGTTGATAAATGTTATGAACTGGTTGCTGTGATGAAATATTTTGTTGTAACGAAAGTGTTGATGATGAAGATGACGGCGGTGGAATCGGATAAATTTTGATTTCAGCATCCGAATCTGAATCATCATTCGATAATGTTGATGACATATTTGAAACTTTTCCAAGTTGAAGCATTGTTTTATATGATTCACATTGCTCGAGATGAAGATTCAAGCATTCTTTTTGATGAAACATTTTTTGACAAGCAGAACATGAATATTGAATTCCTTTTTCATTGCTGTGCTTCTTCATATGAACATAAAGACTGCTTGCATATGGATATTTTCGTTGACAAATTGAGCATTCATAATTTCCAGGTTGCTCAGGTGTTGTTAATGTTGTCATCTCCAAATCATTTTGATCGGCTGAATTATTTTTATTTGAAACATGTGTTGATTCATGAGCCGTCAATTGAGATTTCTTCAAAAAAAAAAAAAAAAGGAAAAAATTATTAAATCAAATTAAAAACCTGAATAAATGTTCGTTGACAGAATTGACATGAATATGGTCGCTCGCCGGTGTGAGTTCTCTCATGAGATTGTAAATTTCCTTGACTTGCAAATGCTTTTGGGCAATATCTACACGTATATGGTCTTTCACCAGTATGGGTTCTAACATGGACCTGAAAGAGAACAAAATTTGGTTTTTTTTGGAATTTTTTTTTTGATTTTAACCTGTAAACTTCCAGCATATGCAAATCCTTTGTGACAATATTTGCACACGTGTTTTCGTTCATTTTGCTCATGAACCTGTTTTACGTGTAATTTCAGATAATTTTTCAAAGCAAAAGTTTTCGGGCAAAATTCACACTGAAATTTTTCGGGGTTTTTTTATTTTTAGTTTGAGAAAATGAATCTTACATGAAATGTTTTATCACCATGCGTCTTTTTGTGCGTATATAATGCTGATGGTGATGATAAGGATTTATCACATTTTGGACATTTATAATTTCGAATTCCCAAATGAGCACTTTTTTCATGAACGGTTTTTGTGCCGTATTGTGCAAATGTTTTGTCGCAATAACGACATTTATAACTGAAAATTTGTAGAATAAAAAAAATTGGAAAAAAGAAGGAAGGAATCAATTACGGTCTTTCTCCAGTATGGGTTCGTTCATGAACTTGAAGTGTCGCTTTTTGTGCAAATTTCTTATCACAGAAATGACAATTGAACGGTTTCTCGCCAGTATGCGATCGTTTATGGGATTCAAGAATTGAAAAATATGAAAATCCTTTGCCACAAATATCACAAATATGACGCTTCTCAGGATGCGGATGATGACCAGATAACGTTATTGATTGATCACAAATTCGTGATGATGGACTCTCAATTTGTAACGATGGTGAATGACTACTATTTGACGATGAACCATGAGGTGATCCAGCTAATACTGATGATGAACTATCACTGGCTTCCTTAAAAAAATTTAAAAATTGTTTTTTTTTTAAATTTCGATGAAACCAATTCATCAAATCGATCTTCTTCATCTTCATCTTCATCTTCATCTTCATCAATCATTAATTCTTCTTGCTCAATTTCATTATATTTTTCTTCTTTCATCGGTTCATCAATATTTTGTTCATTTGAATATTCTTCCATTGATAATTTCAATTATTATTTCATCCAGTTTTAGTTTTTTTTTTTGTGAACAATTTGATTTATCTGAAATTCTCCTTTTTTTAATTTTTCAAACTTAAATTTTTTTAAAAAAATAAAGAAAATAAGATGAAGGAGGCAAGAAATCAGAAAAAAAATGAATCGAAACCAAAATAACTGGTCTAACTTTTTTTTTTTTTTTTTGGGAATTTAATTGTTATTTTTGTTATTATTGTTCCATACTTTTATTTATTGTTCATATTTTTTTCTTCTTTGAATCAACCTGTCCCACTCTTTCTCTTCTTCTTCTTCTTTTTTCTTCCTTCTTCACCACGGCGACCATTGAAGAAAAAAAACAACGAAAAAAAGGCGACTCGAAAAATTATGGAAAAAAAAATATCTGGTCCACTATATGTCACGGCTCATTCTTTTCTCAGATTCTCTTCGTCATCTTCTTCTTCTTCTTCATTTCGTTTTTCTTTTTTCTTCCATTTTTAAAATGGAATCGGAAACACAAAAACTGCTGATGTTTTGTGAGGCTGCTGCCCATGAGTGGTACCAGTCGCCGTGCTAGCCTTCGCTCCGTCACTGACCAGTTACTCTGGACGTCTAACTCTGTTCTTTTGGAGCCAGCGCAGGGCGCTGGTATTATCATCGTCGCATTCGACGTATAAAAAATGACAACAAAAAAAAATGGTTGGTTAGTGATGAGGAGAGGAAGAGAGAACAAAAAGAAGCAGAGAAGACCAAAAACACAATGAAAAAAAAACCAGAGAAAAGCAGAGAAAAAAAAACGAAAAAAAGAAAAGAGCATTCAGCATAAACAAACACCGGCTGGCACTTCGCACTCTGGTTTTTTATGTGTCTACTTCTCTGTTGTAGGAGAAAAAAATTCGCCTATTTTATTTTTGTCATTTTCACATTTTATCTTTTTATGGTTTTTTTTTTCTCCTCGAAAAATTCGAAAAAAAAAACGAGAACAAATAATTAAAGAAGAAAGGTGGGAACAAAATGACAAAAAGCGGCGGCGGAAGCAAAAAATTAACAGAAACTAAAAAATTGAGAGGGCGGGAGGAGATGTGAGGGAAAGAATGAAGAGTTGAAAAAAAAAACAATTTTTTTTTTGTCCAAAAATGATGACAACAATGACCGAAAAAAAATGACACAAACATATGATGAACTAGTTAAGTGACCATTAGAGGGAGAATTTCAAAATTGCTTGTTCCAATCTCTCTCTCTCTCTCTCTCTCTCTCTCTCTCTCTCTCTCTCTCTCTCTTTCTCTCTGTCTCTCTCTCTCTCTTTCTCTCTGTCTTTCTCTGTCTCTCTCTCTGTCTCTGTCTCTGTCTCTCTCTCTCTCTCTCTGTCTCTCTCTCTTTCTCTCTCTCTCTCTTTCTCTCTCTCTCTCTCTCTCTCTCTGTCTGTTCTCACTTTTTTGCCCATTGTTTTCAATGAGGTGAGGAAAAAAGAAGGAATTATAAATAAATAGAAACACACAAAACTCTTAAAAACAACAGGTTTCAGACAATTTCAGTCAAAGAAATTTCATTTGTATTGTGTTACTTTTTGTGTTTGCAACAGTTTTTTTTTTCAAGAAATCTAGAAACAAAAAACTAGTCGAGCGAATTTAAAAAGAAGCAAAAAATGCTGAAAACAATGAAGAAAAAATGAAAATAAAATTGAAAAACTCCCATTAATGGCGGTGGTTTGAACTGATTTTATTGGTCAAGTTTTGAAAAGAATCAGAAAAAAAAACGAAGAAGGAAAAAAATCTGAAGCTCATCTTAGGCTTCTTCTTCTTCTTCTTCGTTTTTTCTGTTTTTTTCCAGCGCGTGAGCACAAACACAATATGTGTATGCGTCTCTTCGTCTCATATGCTATTTGGAGCAACTGGTTATTTGGTTGGTATCGGCTGGCACGTCGCCACATCATCATCAACATCAAAAAAGCAAAAGACACAAACATATATATATATAGAGAGAGCAAAAAAGAGAGAAAATGATATAACTATGCGAAAAAAATGACCATTCTCTACTTTCTCTGCTTCTCGTTTCGTGTTTTTTTTCTAGATAGAGCCCCTTCCACCCCTTCTACTCCTCTCCTCTTTTTTTTCCTCCTCCCCCTTTCTCTCTCTCTCTCTCTCTGTCTTTTGTTGAGTTGGTTGCCGCGGGGCACATCAAGTGACCAGCACAACATGAAACCGAAAAACGAGACAGGGAAAAATGTGCGTTTAATTTCCTTTTCTCTCTCTCTCTCTCTCTCTCTCTCTTGCTGCATTCAATTTTTTCTTTCTTTTTTTTAATGTCGGTTTGTTGGTCGCTGTTCTCTGAAATGACCGCGGGGAAAAATGATTGAGAAAAGGAGAGAGAGAGAGAGAGAGAGAGAGACATAGAAATGAAAGAAGAGTTAAGGAAAAGCTCATAGGTTCTAAAATTATTTTAGGATTTTTGTATTAAATCAATTATTTCTTGGTATTTGGCTTATATTTGATTTAAAGGAATAAAAAATGATGTGAAGGATAAATAAAAACGAAACTAAAAAATTTCTAAAAGTAGCTCTTTTTCTTTTCTTTTTTTTTGATTTTTTGTTTTTTTCTTGGATTTTCAGATTATTTTGACAAATCAACATTTTGATAAATGGAATAATTAAAAAGAAAATAAACTGGGTTTTGATTAAAAACAAATTTTGAATCGATTTTAAATTTGAGGAAAAATTGTCTGAAATTGAACGAAAAAACATCAAAAAAACCAACATTTCTATGCTCATTTTCCTCTTCTCAATCCTCGTTGACGCCTTCGAATATGTCTCGTTTTTTCTTCAACACAACCAACAACAGGGAAAAAAAAATGTTGCTCATGGCGGTGCTGGGCCACACCTGGATCGCTGGGCGGCAAAGCACACAGCAGCAACCATTCAACAACAACAACAACAACAACAACAAAAGAAAAAAAGTGCAGATGAAAAATGAACAAGAAAAATTTTGCACACAACCAAAAAAAAAAGAAAAAGGAGAAAAATGATGGGGCAGGGGAAAAAAGGGCAGAGGACGGGGAGGGGGAGGGAAAAGATTAAAAATGACGTTGGATAGATTTCTCATTCAACTTTTCCCGGGGATTTTTTTGATGATCAACACCCAAACAATTGACAAAACATTTTCTTACAATTTTGTTTTGCTTTTTTGTTTTTTTTTTTTCTTCGCTCTTTTCTTTTCTTTTTTTTCCATTATTATCATCATCGCGCCTCTCGCCTTCTTCTCGCGTCATCCGCAACGTGTGCCGCCGCCGCGTCAATGGCGCCGCCAATGGGTGCCTTCGTTGAATGGAAGGCACCAACCGGCACGTATAGATACAACACAACCACAATCATCATGCACACATAAACAAAAACAACAACAACAACAACAACAAGTAT
Source organism: Caenorhabditis drosophilae (assembly GCA_963572285.1). Taxonomy (NCBI): domain Eukaryota; kingdom Metazoa; phylum Nematoda; class Chromadorea; order Rhabditida; family Rhabditidae; genus Caenorhabditis; species Caenorhabditis drosophilae. Next base: position 4,169,870 of record OY751563.1, read on the forward strand.
TCTGAATAATAAATGTATAGTAATATGTATTAGAAAAAATACAACAAAAAAAAAGGGGGGGGCAAATAAGACAACGAAACTTAAACTTTTTGGCCATGTGCCAAACAACAAAATCCATTCCAATGGTCATCAAACTTTATTTTTTCAAAAAAAAAAAAAAAAATTGTTTTCCCCCCTCTTCCCTTTGCCTTTTCATCTTTTTTTCTCTTTGAGCTTCATTCTAGTTGTTTTTGTGTTTTATGTGTTCGTGCAAAAAAAAAAACATTAATGAGTCTAGTTTGAACCAGCGAAAAATAGTGGTGGCAAAAATGAGAATCAGAGAAATGAGGGATATGAATAAAAAATTATGATTTTCAGATTTTCAGACTTGGATTTTTTTTTCCAGATTATCTGTTAACAGAAAATTTAAAAAAAAAAAACAAGGGGAAAAACCATAAAATCTGAATTTTTTTTTGAAACTTTTTTGCTTTTTTTTCGCAAAAAAAATGAAAATTTTTTTGAAATTAAAAAATGAAGAATTTCAATTAACGAATTTCTTGAAAAAATCTCAAATTCAATCTAAAAAAAAAAGAAGAATAAAAAGGTTTCAGAGAAAAAAAACCGAAAAAATAGAAAAAAAAACAATATTTCATAAATTTCTTTTCTCTCTCATCCTTTCATTTTTTTTTTGCTTTCTCTCGTCCGTTTTTTTCTATTTTTGCTGCTTGTTTCTTTCGGTTCGAATGATGGTGGTACCAACTGATACGCGCGAGCCATCCACTTCCCTCCTCCCTCCCCCTTCGCTCCCCGCTCCCCGCTTCCCTCCCCTTCTCTCTTTTTTTACTCTTTTCTCATTTTTTTTTTCGATTTCCTCGCGACCACCCCGTTTCTGCACTGGTCACTATAATAGAGAAGAAGAAGAGAGCAGAGCCGAGCAGAGAAAAAAATCGAATAGAAAATGCCCATTTTTTGTGTTATGTCGCAGTTTTTTTTTTCTCTCTCTCTCTCTCTCCCTCTCTTTTTTCTCATCGCCTTGAAAAATAATTCTGCTTTAAATCTATTTTTTTCTGAGAAGGGAACAGAATTTGAAAAAAAAAAAGGAAAAGGAAGAAAAAGAAGAAGAAGAAGAAGCATTATGAAGTAGAAGTACTTCATCGTATTCTTTAATCTGCTTCTGTGACTTTTTTTAAACATCAGTTTACATTTAAATTCAAGAAAACCAAAAAAAAAAAAAAAGAAAGAAGAAGACGAAGAAAAGAAATAATTATTATTTTGTTTTGATGTGTTGCAATTTGAGAATTAAATGAAGAAATGTCACACTAAAATCAAAGAAAACAACATAAAAATTCATTCAGAGAGAGAGAGAGAGAGAGAGAGAGAGAGAGAGAGAGAAGAGAAAGAGAGAATCTTCTCTTAAATACAGTAAAACGCAACGTACTGCGCTGAATTTTTTCGAAAAATTAATTTTACAAAAATGTTTAAAAATAATTTATCCTAATAAATCTTTTTTTAATAAAAAACATTCTTAGCCAGAGTGAAAATGATCGAGAATGAGGCGAAAGTGTTTTCCTTTGCGACAAATGTTGTTCTGACCATTCTATTTCACCGAAGTTATGTAAGCCCCCCCCCCCTCTCTCTCTCTCTCTCTCTCTCTCTCTCTCTCTCTCTCTCTCTCTCTCTCTCTCTCTCTCTCTCTCTCTCTCTTCTCCTCCCCGTCCATAAACAGAAGAGACACAAGAAAGAAAGGAAAGAACCGAAGCGACTGGTATTGTTGCCATCTTTTTTTCCTTTTTTTTTTTTCTTCTTTTTTTCCCATTTTTCTCTGGGCTTCTTTATCTGTCTATGTTTCTTTATATTATCTATTCATATCCCGATGTTGTTGTTGTTGTTTTCAAAAGCAAAAAAATGTGATTTCTTTTTTCTTTTTCTTCTTTCATTTTTTGCGACCATTTTTAGTGAGAGTCTTGCTTCTCTCTCTCTCTCTCTCTCTCATCATCTCTCAGATGAATGGTAAGTAGCATTCATCGAGTACAGTCGTCTCCGATGAAGCTGGTTTCGATCTCGTCATTAAGTTTGTTGCAGATTGTATCAAACCCTGACAATTTCTTTTCATGCCATTCATTTCTTTTTTCATGTTTTCTCCATTTTTTCTTGATCCAAAACAAAAGAAAATGGACAAATTTTGGTTGATTTTTACAATTAAAATATTTTAGATCCAATTGAGACCCAAGCCTACCTCTGGGCCCGACTTCATCAAAAGCCTTCTAAATAATATTGGAAAATTTTTAAATTTTATAAATTATTCAGGTTTTTCGATTTTGTTGAATGAATATTCAGAATTTCTGGAATCAGTGCAATTTTTCTTTAAAAAAAACTTCAAAAACTTCATTATTTTTCATTTTGAATTAAAATTTTTAAAAAAATCGTGGAATTTTTAAATTTCGAAAATTTTGATTGGACAAAAATCAAATAAATCGATAATTTTGAAATGAATATTGATCGTATAATTTTTTCCTTTAAAAAAAATACAATGAAAATGGTGGTTGAGTATTCAACATATTTTTATATCCGTGTGTGAACCGGTCATTTTTCACTAAATGAGAGGCGAAAAAAAAGGAGGAGGAGGAGGGGGAGGAGGAGGATCGAGAAGTGAAGAGAGAAAAAAGAAAAAGTGGTAAGAATAACAAGTCCTTCGTTTTTCGCTCATTCGATTCCTCCATTCGATTCGATTCCATTCTCCTGTGGGCCCATTGTTTTCTTCGCCATTCGCTTAAAACGACAAAGCAAAAAAACTTTCGATTGTTTGAATGAAATAATTGTGAAAATGACCAGTCAAAACATTTTTTTTGGAATTTTTATGGCTAACATTAGCATCAAACTACTTTCACTTATTTATTAAAACAAACATTAAAAACGATTTTTTCTTTTTTGCAAAGTAATGGAGCAAAGATGCTCTATTGCAAAAAAGGGGGGGGGGGGTTTTTTTTTAATTTTAGAAAGTCTTCAGCAAAAAATTGAACTGAAAGTTTGAATAAATTTGAAAAAATGAGGGACAATTCTTCAAGGAACATGGAAAAGAATATTTTGGCGAGAAAAAAAAATTACAGATCTGTTAGTTCTCGTTGCACATATGTACGTCAATAATTGAAGCCCGGTTTAAAAAAAATTAAACAAAAAAAGAAAGCAAAAAATCAAAGGGGGAGGAGGAATTAAAAATTAATAACTTTTCCTTTTGACTTTTCTTTTCCTTAAAAAAAAATTAAAAGCAACCACAACACCCAGCAGTGTAATTATTTGTTTACAATTTTTATTATTTTCCATTTTTATTCATCAATTGGCGACTCAGAATTTCTGAAAATTTATTGATTTCTTTGTTTCCTTTATCATTAAATAAATTATTATTTTTAACTTGTCGTTATTTCGAATAGATGTGTGGATCATGTTGTTCTATCTTCCCCCATTATTTCGTGAGTTTGATGGTGCATCAATCTCTTCAGCGATCACATATTCCATTGTTTGATTTCCAAACAATTCTTGTGATCCTAATTTAGGTTTTTTTTTCAATTTTATTTCCAACTTTAGAAAACTCACCTTCATATTGATGATCAGTTTTAACATCAGTTTGATCATTCGAATCAATATGACTGGTCTTGGAGGTTGTTCAATGCGATGTACTTTGTTGATTCTTCGATATATTCGGCCATTTCTTGCCCATCAGCTGATATTATTTCGTCCAATTGTTTGAATTTTTTGTTCACAGTCGACAGAAGAAGTCGAATTTTAATAGAGCAAAAATTAAATAAAAAAATTTTTTTTTTCAAATTCAAGTTTAAATTCCCTCTGAAACTTTTATTTCAAAGCGCGTTTCAAGTGGAAATTTAAAAAAATAGGAAAATTTTTTCCATAATAGAAAAATAAATTTGTGAAAACCATTTTTCTGTTAAATATTTTTTTTTCTTTTTTTTTTTTAATTATTTGATAAAATTTCAGTTTTTCGAAAAAAAATCAAGTTTGTGTCCGACTTTTTTCTTTTCAATATTTTTTCTTGGTGAAATTTTTCTTTATTTTCTGAAAAAAGTTTAAAATTTATTCGGAATTTGTTGATTTTCCATTTAAAATGATAAATTTCCATCGAATTCATTGAATTCCTTAAATTTAACGATCGATAAAAAGAAAATTTTCTATTTTTTCCTAAAAAGTTTTTTGAAAAATAAAAAAATAAAAAAAGATTTTCTGCTATCGAATTTTCTGTGAGAATTTGACAAATTCCCACAAAAAATTAACGGTGGCGGTGGAAGGAATAAAGAAACAAAAAATTTTTTTTTAAAAAGAAATTTTTCTAGAATTTTCAGACATTTTTATATTGAAAATTCTAACCAAACGGTAAATTTTGAATTTAAATTTAAAGAAAAACTGATTTGTTCGTATTTTTAGACGATAATGAATGAAATTTTTAATTTAAAAAAAACAGAATAAAAATTATCAAAATCAAAAAGTTTTCCATTTTAAAAAAAATTTTTAAGTTAAAAAATGTTGAAAACTTTTTAATTTTACATTTTTATTAAATTTTGTGTCGAAAATTTATGAAGAAAATATTTTTTTTAAACGGAGCTACGTTTTTACGACGTTTTTTTTCAACTTTTTTGTCAAATGGAAAAATTTTGTGAAATCAAAAAAAAAAATTTGTTTGAATTTGTTTCAAAATCTGAAATTTTGCTCAGGGTTTCAGAGAAAAAAAATGTTTGGAGAAAACAAAGAATGTTCAAATTTCATGAATAAAAAATCAGTGCGAATTGATTTTTATTTGAAGCCAATTTTCATTGGCTGTCATTTCTTCCTGCGAACAATTTCCCCACCTGAAATTTCTCTTAAACTCATCATTTTTATTGTTTTTATTGTCAAATTATTGATTTTTTGATTTTTATTGATTTTTTTTGTCATTTATTCCTCGGTTTAAAAGAAAATGTTTATAAAGAAATTTAAATATTTAAATTTGATTGAATATAAAATAAGAAAATGAAAAATTGTCTTTTTGTTTTATTTTGACACCAATTTCACATCACAAAATGCAAAAGTTTAATAATGAATGAATGACAAAAGACGACTCAAAATGACTATGAATAATTGGATTCTGGGTATCAGGTTGTAGAGTGATTGATGAACTGACTGACATTTGACAGGAAAACAAAAAAGAAAATGAAAATTGAATTAAACAAATCAAAAATATTTCTAAATCTCAATCTCAAATCTGGGAAAAATAAAACGAAAATTCATAAAATATCGGTAATTATCGTCTTTTTTTGTGTTAAATTCAATTTTAATCCTTTAATAGACAAAATCCCTTTTTTATTTATTTTTTACCTGTCCTTGGAAATGGCCTTTTCATGTTGCATTCATGCTCTATTTCAAATTTTCACACGATTAAAAATTGAAAAATGATCTCTTATTTCCTCATTTTATTTCAAATATAAATGTACATATATGACATTTTATAAAAGGGAGCTTGAGCACAGACTTTTTGAGCACAAAGGCAAAATTATATTTGTGCAAATGAATAAATTTTTGAGAGAGAGAGAGAGAGACAAAGACAGAGAAATGTTTACCTTTTAGATCGAATTGTTGATTTTCGTATTGGTTTTACTTATAAAAATTGTTAGTTTTGTTAAATTTAATTCGCAAAAATCAATAAATTTTTTATTGAAATACGTGTTTTGTTAAAAATTGTATTAGAAAAAGAAGGAAAAAGCTGGCGAATAAATAAGAAATGGCGAGAATAAAAAGAAAAAGTCTAAGTTTCTTAAAAATATAAAATATTTTATTTTTTGTGAAAAATCTTTCAATTTTTATTCAAAAACAACAAAAAAATCGATAATTTGAGGAAGAATAAATATTTGAAAAACCAACAAAAAAGGGGGAAAAAATCCTTATTTTTGAAAATTTTATGAACCGTCAAATGTGATTGAATTTTATTCCAACGTTGTCCCTTTAAATTCAACCATTGATGAAATGGAAAATAGAAAAAAGAGAGGACGAAAAGGCAGGGAAGAAAAAATAACAAAACGAAGATAGACGCGATTGGATAGAAGCCAACAAAATAGGCGGAGCTTATATTTTATGCCTTCTCGTTTATTCTTCTCCATCTTTTACATTTTGTCAGTGTAGAACTAAAAATTTGTTAGAGAAATTTAAAAATATTCGAGTTTTATTGATTTTTATTTTTCGAATTCAAAATGTTTGGTGAGTTTTTATCAAATTTCTTTTGATTTGTTTTTTAAACTTTTTTTTCAATATTTTTGAAATTATTCGTTTCGAGACCAGGAATTTCTTCAAAATTAAAAATCAATAACTTAAAATTAACAGGATTAAACATTTTATAAAATGTAAATTTCTTTTTTATTTTTCTTATTTATTTTGCAAGTAATTTTGAAGGTTTTTCGTCATAATTATAGTGTCATTATTGAAATTGTTGGCAACATTTTGACGGGAAGTTATTCAGTGTAATTATTTTGAATAAAACTTATATTTTCAATACTTTTTTTTTAAATTATATTTATTTTAATACAAAGAAAAATTATTTTTTTAAAAAAAGAGCATTTTTTGTTTCGAAAATTTCGTAAACCTCGCCTTGAACTACGGTAGAAGGCTTTTTTCAAGATGAAGAGAGAGAGAGAGAGAGAGAGGGAGAATGAAGAGAATTGAGAATAGAAGGAAAATGTTTGAATAAAAACGAAGACACAGAGAAAAAGAAAAAGAAGAAAAGAGCGGCGCCACAGCGACTCACTATTGATCAAAAATTGAGAGACTTAGCTCAGTTAGAGAAACGTAGAGAAAAAGAGAAGTGGCATTTTTAGTGAATACGGTAGAGGAAAATGTGTAAAAAGAAAAGAATTGCGAAAATAGTTGTTTTCTTTTTTTTTATATCGATTTATTGATTTTTTTTTCCAGGCTGCTTCAGTCCTCAAAAATCGCCAGCATTTTCAGCTGAAGAAGAAAAAATGTTGAAAGCAAATCGAACCAATGAGCCGCAAAGTTTTGTTAATAAAGGAAATAAAGTAATCGATATTTTTTAAAATGTTGAAAGAAAAATCGTTGAAAATTCAGAATGCCGATCTTTTAGATCTTGAAGAAGTTGTTACAAATTGGGCGAAACTCATTTTTGATACGACAAAAAGTAAAACGGAAGCAAAAATAAAAAAGAAATATTTGGCCGTAAGTGAATAATTTTTTTTTGCTATCGAATTCATGGCAAAAAATAAAAATGAAACAAATTGATTCAATTATTTCCATTGGGAATATTTTTAATTGTTAGGTTTCAAGCTAAGCCGGCTGCTCTTTCTCGTCGATTAACTGCGATATGAGCTTGATTTAATTATGGACAGAAGGAGGGGGAAGATGAAGGGGAGAGAAAAGGGAGGAGGGAGGGGGAAGGAAAATTGAATGGTTGGCACCTAAAAGTCTGCTCAATTCAATTTCCGGAATTAAAATTGAAAATATTCAAAAATCCAAACATAAAATATCGATTTTCTTTTTTTTTTCGAAATTGAATTTGTCGGCATTGATTTAATGAAAATAAAATGAGCATTTGGTCATCCAAATGGGTCCTGTGGGAGATTCCCATATGTTTCCTTCAAAAATTGATTTCCATTAAACAAATGTCACAAGAAATAATCAATTAATTGATTAAAATCTCTTTGAAAAGCATCGTAAATTTTGTTTTGAATCACCAAGATGTGATATTTATCACATCACACCAAAATGTTTCTTCATCGGCAAACTCTTTTAAAAGTTTCTCATTAATTAATCGAATCTTTTCAATATTTCAGTATAACATCAATTGGACCAAATTATATCAAGAATGTTCTGAACCAATTTATACAGTTCTTGGTGCAAAACCAAATGTAGTTGATTCGGTATTAAACATTTAAATTTACATTTAAAAAAAACCCGAAAATTTGAGGCAAAAGATGAAAAAGTCATATTTAAAACAACATTTACCAATACAACTCAACGTGAGCAAGAATATTCATTCAAAACTGAACGATCAACCAGAAGTTCATCCACTGTTATCATTGAAAAAGGAGTTTGTCGCGGGGCCGAAGTTTCGCTGAAATTAAAAACTCCGTGTGAAGTTGTTGAAGCGAACGCTGGCTTCACAACCGAAGTCATGTTGAATCATATTGGTTTTTCATTATTTTCTTCTTCAAATTTCTTCTTTTTTTTTCAATAATTTATTTTAGGTGAAAATACGAATGAGGAAGAATTATCATGGGGTGTTGACAGTTGTGTTCGAGTTCCACCAAATTCTGAAACTGTTGCTGAACTTGTCATTATTGAAGATGTTGTAAGTAGTTTCCCTTTATTTAGTTCAATTTCGTAGCGAGACTACATTGAAACAACTATGTTTATGCTCCTTTAAAACTACAAAATTTAAAAAAAAAACAAAAGAAGATATTTTTCAGGTGACTCGCGACTTTAAAATTGAGAATCGATTAAGCGGAAAAGTTTTGGTGACAAGTCAGTTTTTGAAATAAATTAAAATAAAAATTATTTTGATTTTCATGCAAATTCTTTTTTTAATTCAATGACCACTTAAATAAATCACAATTTGTATTGAAGAGTCCTTGACGTTGTCACAAATCGTGTCAATTTAATCGAATTCAACAAATTAGGTGATACTTTTCAAATAAAAAAAGTTTTTTTTCAGTCACAAATTTAAAAGAAAATAATAGTTTGGTAACTGTTATCGAAGGAAATATCGTTGATATTATTCGTGGAATTCCCGATTATACATCGAAAGGATTCAGATTTGATGGACCGGTAAGTATCGAAAAATAAACAAAAATCAACATATTTTTGAATTTCCGCAATTTTTCTTCAAAATCAATTCTTCCTCAATTTTATGATCATTTCGATACAATAAAATGAAAAATATTATTAAATAATGAGAGAGATGTGAGAAATAAAATTTCTGCCACCAGATGTTGCTGGAAGGCCAACTATTTAATGATTTATTACAATTCAAAAAGAAAAAAAAGAACTAAAATTTTAAAAAATCAATTATTACCAGGGGATACATTTATTTTCATTTTGAAAAATTTCATTTTTCAGGCTGTCATTTATGAAACAAAAGGACAATGCATTTTCCGATATGGAATAGAGCAAAAAGTGCGAATCAATGAATCTTCCTTAAATTCTTATAAAAAATATTAGGAAAACAATTATATTTATTTTTAATTTTTGTTCTGTTAAATATTACCAAAATTTTAAAAAAATTGTTTTAATTCCATTAAAATGATTTGAATTTGTTAATCTTAAGTGATTTACTATTCCGGTATGAATAAAACCTTTATTTACATTTATTACATAACAGAATGATTAAAATCATGAAAACCTTCTGCTCTCAGAATTTCAAGCTTTTTTTCTGCTCCCCAACGATATCCGGATAACTTTCCATTTGAGGCAATCACCCGATGACATGGAATTAAAATAGCCAAATTGTTTTGAATACATGCTAAAGCAACATGGCTAACAGCTTTTGGGTCCCCAATAGCAGAAGCTATCTAAAAATTCAAAATTTGAAAATATATTGTTTAATTTAAATTCGACTTGAGAGTAAGTCCTTGTTTCCCCGCGAGGAATTTTTTTTATTTCATTATATATTTTTTTAAACAAATCTGTTTCGCATCTGTAGACACATGGGATTTCAATTGAATTATCCAAATTATTGACTGCTTCAATTACCTGTAGATTTTATATTTTATAATATACATGTGTGATATTTTTTACCAAGTTAGCATTTTTTGGACTTCCCGGATAGAAAGAAACTGTTTCAAACGAATCATGAAACTCTGCGAGAGAATCTTCCAAACTAACGTTTATAAAATACAATGCAACTACTTTTGAACTTCTCTCACATTCAGCTAAAAATACCTAAATTTAAATTGTTTCAGTGATTAATATGTATGCATTTGCGCGTACAATGCTGCGTATTGGACGCATTTATGAGAACAGTGTGAAGACGCGATTGTTAAAATTTAAATACAAAAATTTATATTTTCAATTAGTATTTAATTTTAATTATTTTAAATGAATAAACTGGCAACAAATAACAGACTAAGAAATGGACGCTAAAAAAGCATTAAGTATATTTGGTTCCACTAGTGATACTCAAAAAAAATCATCTCATTCGAAAGAAAAAAGGATTAGCAAAGGTAAAAACATTACTACCAACTATTTTTTTTAATTCATAATTGTTTTAGACGCGTTCAATTATAAGGCTTTAAATGAATCCTTGCTAAAAAAAATAACACAGTTAAAGGTTAAAAACTAACTTTTCACAAGAAAAATTCAAATATTTTAGGGTCAATTAATTCAAGCTGAAAAATGTAGCGACCGCCTCCGAGAAGAAAATCAGGAACTCAGAATAAGGTACTGAACTTTTAACTAAAAATAATGATTTCTTTCCCTCAGAAATTCATATTCTTGGCTTTTTTAAAATATCAAATTTTGCAGAAACCAAAAACTTTGCGAAGCTACAGACGAGGAAAAAATAGAAATAATTGTTTCTCAAAAAATTAAAGTAAATCCAACTGTAATTACTCAAATTTATTTAAAAAATTTAAGAACAAACTTGCTCATATTAACGCTATTAATCAACGAACGGTCAAATTCCTACAAAACGCTGGTGCCGATATGGCAGACGCTTTGAAAGATATTGAGTATTTTTCTTCAATGTTTCAAAAATTAGTTGTTCAATTTCAGACCAGAGGAAAAACCTCTAAAAATAAAAAAAGAGAAAAGAAAACTTCTCGTTGAACCAAATCTAGAAAAAGGTATTTTATAAAATTTATTTCCTTACATGAAATTTTTATCCAGTTGATGAATCCCCTATTAAACGGTCAACTGATGAATGGGAAGAAGCAGAAAATTCTGTTTTGGAAGTTTGCCTATTTGATGAGGATAACGATACACCAAAGGTAATTTATTTTTACTAACTTCAGGAAAATTTTTTAAATTTAGGCCGCTTTTCATAATCGAAAATCACGAAGAAGCGCGTTATACTCTAGTAAAGAAAATGACATAGTTGAGCAAGAAACTTCAAACAATAATCAAGAAATACGACGCGCACCAATATTAATTTCTCCTACAACTGAAACTCAAGTTTTTAAAAAACCTGAACATTTGACCGTGAGAAAAAAAAAATCAGGTGAAGCATCCATTGCTCCAAGTACTCCGGTTCAAGTTGAACCAATGGCGGAACTAACGGTAAAAATTTTATCTGAATCTTTATTCAAATTTATCTTCAGGGCCGGAGACAAAGATCGGCGAAATTGAAAGTGTTTTCTTATAAAGAAACACCCATTAAAATAAAAATGAGAAGACCGGGAAAATATGATGAACCTTCTCCGCATATTGGCAATTATTTTTATAAATAAAACGTTTTCTTGTATTTATTTACTTACATTTCCTTGATTTGTTTCTATTACACTGTATATGCACTTTTCAATCTTCATAGTCTGAAGAATTTTAACCGATCGTTTAAGTGTTTTCTTGAAAAGTATCAAGTGATATTCGACATAGGTACTGAGAAAAAAGCCGAAACAAATAACAATTTATTAAAATACAAACATTTAGTCGAAAAGACCGAAACCCATATCATCGTCGGATTCCTCCTTCACTTCTTCCTTTTTGGCTGGTTTGCTTTCAGCAGCTGCGGCACCCCCAGCGGCTGGAGCAGCGGCGGCGGCAGCAGCTGGAGCAGCTCCTCCGGAGACCTTAAAATATACGCTTGAGTTTTTAAAAACCAAAGAAAAATTAATATTATAAAATAACTTACTGAAACAAGCCCAGAAGCTCCTTCTGCGATGAGCTCTTCAATTGATTTTCCTGAAAGTCTTTCGACTACAAGTTGTGCTGTCTCATCCTTGGCGTCGACTCCGACAGCTTCAAGAATGTTTTTAAGATCGGCAACCTGAAAGAATTCAAATACTTTTGAATAAATCTAATCTAAAATTTTCTTTCGTAATTTTATTTAACTAATTTTTGTTTAAATTTATTACCTTTGGGCTGGCGTTTCCTCCTAAAACAGCAAGCAAATAAGCTGAGACGTAACGCATTTTACCTGAAATTTTAGAACTAAGATAGAAAACAGAGGATGCTCAAACATTCTTTATAATATTTTCATTATTTTTAAGTCAAAAACTTATGGGAAAAACAATAAAACATTTTTTTTAACTTAGGAAAAGAAAAAACCGTTGAGATCTTAAAATTTCCGCAGATTGGCGTTTAATACGGTGGGTTTTTGTTCTTCGCGAGACCTTCTTTTTAACAAAGTATGCCTCCCTATAACGCAAAATTTATTATTTATTTTCAAGCCCTTTAGCTTTAATGTTTCTTTTTTTCTTTTTAAAATTATTTTTAAAATAAAACTTACAGATCAAGCGAAGCAACTTTTTAAGTTGCAAAAAAATTCAAACTGGTATAAATAAATCTTTAAAAAGTTACAAAAAACATTTTTTTTTCAGTCTGCCATATTCAATTTCCAAAGTCTTATATCAGTTATTCTTCTTTTAATTTGTACTTGTGCTTACATTCGAGCTTTTGCGCCGAAAATTATTGACAGAAATAAAGAAGGGTCTAATAAAAAAACGTACTTTCTGTGAAAGTAAATTTTTTATTTTATAGGCTTCTGGGAGTTTTTTGGAAGTGTGCTCGAATTGGAGAGCGGCTCAGTCCGTGGATTTCAATAAGTTGTTTTTGTATGGCATTTGTTGTCTTGTTTCTCTAAAATGGCTACCAAAAATTGTAACAAAGGGCGAATTAACGAAGCCAATTTTGAGTTACAACGACGTAGCGTTGTTAAACCTCAAAAATCTCCCAATCATATTTATATTACAAGGTTTAAAAAAAATTAAAACTTTTTAATTAAACATACTTTGCTATTAGAAGAACTAATATTGATCAACAATCAAAAAAGGTAATAGAAATGTTGAATAATTCCTTTGACGAAGTATTTATTCACGGGATGGGAGCATCTTTGAATTGTGCGTTAGTTTTTGCAATGGAAGTCGAAAGAAATTTCAAGACGTCTATAAAATCTGATATTCTCACTTCGACTGTTCAAGTAAAAAATTTTTAAATAAAATTTAAACGTTTGTTTTTTTTAGGTTACAGATGATATCTTCTCATTCAGTGATGAATTTGAAAATAATTGCCGAACTCGTCCAATTTCTGCTGTTCATGTTCATCTTTATCGTGCTTCTTAATTGAATTTGTTTTTTTTTGTAAACGTTAATTATTTTGGGTTGGTAAGGGTAAATTTTATAAAAAGTTGGTAAAAAAAGTCAAATGTTCAAATTTATTTTATTCAAGTGAAAAGTTTCAACTTGCCATATCGTTTTATAAATTTTCATAATTTTATTTACGTTTTATTCAGATGATTAAAAAATCAATTTTTAATAAAATAAGGCAAATAAATCAGTTATATTCTGTTTGCTTTTTCTCTACAAGAATACCAAAACTTGCGGTTATAGGCTCCGGACCGGCAGGTAAGAAACGTACAATTTTCATTAATTTCTTTATTCTTTGAGGAATGTTTGCATGTAATGGAATTCTCAGGCGCACTCAAGTATGTATTGATGTCTTTGAATATTCTCCAGTTCCTTTTGGGTTGGTTAGATATGGAGTTGCACCAGATCATCAAGAAGTTAGTTTCTTTCGCGACTGTTTTTATTAAAAAAAAAATATATTGAAACATTTTTTCAGGTAAAAAATGTGATAAATACATTTGACATGATGTTTGAAAAAAATCGAGATAAATTACGATTGTTTTGTAACGTCAAGTAGGTAAATTTAAATTAATATTGAAAACATGTTTTTAATGTATTTATTTGAAGCGTTGGAAAAGACGTAACATTTGATGAGCTTACCGATAATTATGATGCTGTTTTATTAGCTTATGGATCTTACAAAACTAGAAAATTGAATATTCCAGGTACATTTTCATTAGTATACTGTACAAGAAAATGTTTTTCAATTAAATTTTAAAGGTTGTAATTTTAAAAATGTGTTATCTGGATCAGAGTTTGTTGGCTGGTACAATGGAGTCCCTAATTCAATAGCACCAAGATTAGATAATATTGAAAACGTAACAATTGTTGGAAATGGAAACGTTGCTCTGGACTGTGCCAGAATTCTATCAACTGCATCGTCGGGAAAATTACGGTTTTTATCAATTAATTACCTTTTTTTCATTTTTTTTTCATTATTCAGATCAACTGATATTCCAAATGAAAGATTGACAGTTTTAGAAAATGCCCCAATAAAAAATATCGATATTTTAGGACGAAGAGGTCCTGAAAATGTAATTCTAGTAGAAGAAAAAAGAAAAAATAATAATTAAATATTTCAGGTGTCTTTTACCATTAAAGAACTAAAAGAGCACTTCAAAGTAGAAGATTGGGATAGTAAAATTGAAGTAGATGAAGAGGAAAAACAAAAATTAGCCGAAAGTTTAAATAATTTAGATAGAAAAAAGAAGCGCTTAACCGAGGTTTTGGTGGCTAAAAAATATTCAAGTTACAATAATTTTTATCAGGTTTTAATAAAAAATATTGGATTAGCTGAAGGTCCAAAAAAATGCAGATTCCTGTTTCATCGAGTTCCTCAAGAAATACTAAGCAATTCAAATGATGCGATTGAAATAGTCAAGTGAAAATTAATTTTTTTTTAAATAGTAAAAAAAATCATTGTTTACAGAGTTTTGAATAAAAAAACTAATTTAATTGAAGAAAATAAGTGTGATTTATTAATTTATTCGATTGGATACGAAACAAAAGTAATAAATGGTGTCCCACAAAATGAAAAAAAGATGATTGATATGGAAGATTATTGTAGAGTAAAAATGCCAAAAAATTGTAATTCAAAAGTTTTTGCGACAGGTTTAAAAAAAATATTTTTTTTTAAATCTTTAAAAGCTATTTTAGGATGGTGTGCACATGGACCGAAAGGAGTTATTGTAGACACTCAGCAACAATCAATGATTGTAGCAGAAGAAATTGCTGAAGATTTAAAACAAATAAATAACAAAACAAATTTTAAAGGAGTTGAACCGTTGTTAGTTGAAAGAAATGTCAAATTTATCTCGTGGGATGATTGGAAACGAATTGATCAAGAAGAAAAGCAAAATGGAAAACAAAGTGGAAAAATACGAGAAAAATTTACAACTTTTGATCGGTTTTTTAAGTTGTAAGTTTTAAATTTATTTTTACTTCATAGACAATAAAGGGATTAATGTATAGTTTCAGATAAGTTTAACTAAGTCATTGCTCAATTAAAACATTCGGGTAGAATATTGCCATTCTTTCGGTGTTTTGAAGTCTACATACATTTTTTAGATTAATTTATTAATTAGTTGTTACTATTTGAAATGAATGAACACATTTTTAAAAATTTATTGTATTTTTTTCTACACTCTGCGGTTTAAAACCGTTTTTATCGGCTTTTCCTAGTTTTGTTTTTAGGTTTATTTAAAAATAACAAATTTTCAGAATGAATTTAGAGTCGCGTCTTCTTGATGGAAAACCAGCTGGGTATTGTAGTAGTTCAGAAGGTGAAGATGAAGATTTTAAAGTAGTGAATGATGATGATCAACATCAAGCAAATGTAATGAAAAGAATAGGTCCAAGTGCAAACACAGGAGCGAAGGGTGTCCTCAATGACTTTAAACAGTTTCGAGAGCAAGCGAGAATGTAATAAAATTTTTGAAATATTACTTCACTTATTTATAATTATAGAGCAATTGAGCAAAAAAATCTATATTTGATTGAACAAGCTAAGCGAGGAATGATGATGGGAACTAAAGAAGAAAGAGAAAAAGCTCAAAAAGGATTGGAAGATGAAGATGAAATGATGATGCTAGATGAAATCCGTGCGAAAAGGTTATTAGAAATGAAGAAAGTTGCTGCTAATAAAATGATTGAAATCACTTCAAAGGTAAGCTTTTTATTTATCTGTTTTAAAATTTTAATTTCTCCTTTTTAAGGATCAATATTCCGATGCTGTTGATGGAAGTTCCAGATATCTTTTGGGTGTTTTAATTTATGAACCAAACAATGAAGAATGCAGTAAAGTTAGCTACATGTGTAAAGTAATTAAATAAAAATATTCAAATAAAAATTTCGAGTTTTGAATTTGAAGATATTGGCTGCCGATTTTCCAAAAGTAAAATTTATCCGAGCAACTAGTGGACTACTGGGAATGACTGAAGCATTTGTAAACTATATTTTTTTTAATTGTTAAATTTGTTAATGTTTTGCAGAAAAAAAGTGGCATCCCGACTTTGCAATTTTATTCGAATGGAAACTTAGTAGGAAATTTTGTAAAGGTTTCATCATTTTTAGGACAAGATTTTGATATTCAAAAGTTGAGAAAATTTTTAAGAAGGTTTTTAAGAAAAAAAAAACTGTTTTTATAGCATTAAAAATGGTTTTAGGCAGCATATTGATCTAGTTTCTGGAAAATACGCAACCGATTCGGAAGATGACGACAATATTGATGATATTGATTAACAGCTTTAATAAAAAAATTATTTGAAAAAATCTTTAAAAATATATAATTACTCATGGATCTCATTCTCATTTTAAATGTTTGTACTTTTCAATATTTATTCAATTTTAAATTATAAAAATAAATATTTAAAAATTTTGGAAAAGAAAACATTAGTTTGGTTGCAATCACTTTGATATAACCACATTTATATTTCATTTTTCAAGTTAAATTCCAACACACTGGTGAATTTTTTAGTGAATGAAATAAATGTGAAGAAAAACATGACTTCCAATCATACAACAATCAATCAAAATGCAGTTTGTGCGGCGACGTAAGAATTTAAATTAAAAAAAAAAATAAAATCAGCTTTCAAAATAAAATGTTTTAGATGTGTCATGGTTGTAACAAGCGGAGTTTCTGGTGAGAAACTCCTTTTTATGTATCCGTTCAAAAAAGTTTCTGGTTGGTTAAAAAATTCCTTAAATGTTTCAATTTAAAAAATTTTTAGAAGTCAACCCGGAAATACAGTCGTCATATTTTTCAAAAAGTCATCATCCACGACAAAAAGATAAGCCAGTTTTGACAAAAGTTATGGAGTTAGTTGTTTTTTTTAGAAAAAATTACATAAGTTAATTTTCTGAATTTTAGAAATACGAAAAATGAAAATGAAATCATGACAGAGTTTGAATTGAGCACAGATATCCTTGGACAAGTTTTGATTATTCGAAAAGGAGATTCTGATAGAGCATTTGATTTGAAAATTGATAATCATCGGTTTGTTGCCTGGCCAAAAAAATGGAAAGGAAGAGAATCAAATGGCGAATTTCATTTATCAATAATTTTTGCATTAAAAGCTTCAGCTGAAGCACATAGTGTTGACGCGTACCAACGATTATCAAAAACCTTAGCTATTTCATTTGTAACACTTCAAAACTGTGAAGGATATTTAGAAGAAGAAGTTTGTATAATTAAAATTTGAAAAAAATATAAATTTTATTAATATTTAAGGAGGCACTTATGGAAGATTTAGAACATGATGTTGAAAATCCATTTGAAAGAACGAGACAACGAAGTAAAATGGCTAAAACATTAGTAGATATTTTTGACGAAGTTCGGAAAACTGGAAGTGTCAATGCATGTCTTTCAAATTAATTACTCAAATAATGAAATTTACCGATTTTTAGAAGTATATCAATAATTTTATTGAAGTTGGATTTTGTGATGAGTCATTTTCATTAGCTCGAAACGGAGTCATGCCGAAAGGTCGGAAAGAAATTGAAAAAATTGTAAAATCTATAAGGTGACCAAATAATTTTTAAAAAACTTTGTAATCAATAAAATTAAATTTACATTTTTCTCTAATTTGTAGTCAATTTGAAGAAAATCCTCTTAAATTTCAAAACCCTTTTCAGACCGTATCATGGTATACTTCTACTTGAAGATGTTTGGCCAAACCCAGATGCTAATCCATCTGTAGCTCTTCTTCTTCGCCATTGCAGCCCTGATCGATCGATCCTTGACATGTCAACAGCATCAGGGATTCCTATTTTTGAAGTTTTTATGATTGTTCGACATTTGTTGTTTTGGACAAGAGCCATTTTAATTTATCCATTATGTAATACAAATGTTTACACATCAGCGACAAGTCCACAACCATTAGAAACGTTTATAAAGTAAAATCATAAAATTCCAAGTTTAAATTTCAGAATGATTCAAGAATTTGCAAAACAATTTGGAGCAAATATTCATTTGGCAGCTGGTTTAGCTCATTTCAACCCACCAGCTACATTAGGATCCTTTATTCGTCCTAATTTACCATTATCAGAACAACAAGTTCGAGGAAAACTAGTCAAAGCATTATTGAGGCATCAAATGTTGATGCAGGTAAAATGAGCATATTGAAAACAACTTCTAAATAATAAAAAGTGTTATTAAGCTTCATCAGTTTTGTTATATCATAAAACCGTATTCAAATGCAATATGCCCACAGGCAGGAAGACATTGTCCTGAAGTTTTAAAAGTGAATTTTTTATTAAATTCAAATGAAATACCCAATTTTTAGAATAAAATAATTGAAAGCACAATTGATAAATCAGTTCAACCAATCGTTATGGATATCTGTGGGCAGATGCTTGAACTAGAAAGTTTTGCTCAAGTTGAAGAAAAGCTTACATTGTTTATTTCTTTGGCCCCATTAATGGACGGAAATCATCATTTAGAAGATATGAAATATCAACGAAATTTAGTAAAAAAAAATTAAAATTTTTCAAAGTTTAAAAAATTATGCTAATTTCAGGAAAGAGAAGTTATTGAAGACGTGTTAGAGGCATTCCAATTAGTTATTGCAAAATTTTTGAGACCAGATTTCGTATCAGAATAAAATTATTCTTCGTTGTTTTCATTTCCATACATGTATGTAAATATTTTTAGATAAATTGTTTTTTTTTTTTCTTTTTTTTTTTAATATTATTCTGACTAGTTTCATCTTATTTTTATATTTAATTTTTAAAATTCAATTTGATAAAAAACTAACAAATCAGATGAAAATAGAATATGAAAAAGCGGAAAAAATTTATGATGAATCAATGATTGAAGTTTATCAATTTTCAATTCAGAATCAAAGTGAACTTTTTATTAAAATTCAAAAAGAATGTGAAGAATATTCAAAGCTATTATTCACTTGTCAGAGAATTTTGGTTTGTCTTTATTTTTTTTTAAATATCGAAATGTTAAAATTTTTTAAATTATAGAAAGATTCTGAAAAAACAGCTGAAGCAAAAGTTGATATTGGAATGAAAGTGTTTGTAAATGTTGAAGTGTAAGCTTTTTCTTTTTTTTAAATCTTCATAGATTCCAATTTTTGCCACA
The DNA here is from genome assembly GCA_963572285.1 of Caenorhabditis drosophilae. Classification (NCBI taxonomy): domain Eukaryota; kingdom Metazoa; phylum Nematoda; class Chromadorea; order Rhabditida; family Rhabditidae; genus Caenorhabditis; species Caenorhabditis drosophilae. The sequence goes on from OY751563.1 coordinate 4,189,265, forward strand.
GACGAGACATAAAACACGTAAATGTGAAAATTGGAGATGACATATACGCTCAAATGACAATTCAAAAAGCAATTGAATTTAGCGAAAAAAAAATAAAAGTTTTAATTTTCATAATATTTTTTAAAATTTTTTCTTCTTTTTCAGCAGCTAAAACAATTGTTATCTCAATATCAAAACAGAATAAATGAAATTACAGCCAAATTGAATATCGCATTAACTCAGATTGATATTAATTTGTAATACTTTTCTATTTTTAGCGGGAAATAAATTATTTGTCATCTTCTTTTTATTTTTTAACTTTTAAATCTGTAATTCAAAAAAAATATCGCTTTTTTTTAAATAAAATTAATTAATTTTTAAATCAGATTAAAATGTATATAAAACAATCGTCTGTAAAATCTCTTTTAATTGTCGCTAGAAGAGGAAAGAAACGTGCTAATTTAACTCCAAATGCGTTAGCCGTTTTTACAGCGCTTATCAATTTATTAGCAAAGGTTTTTAGAGCATTTTTTATTTCTTTCTTCAATTTCTAATTTATTTAGGAAACATTAACTCGAGCTGCTCAAACTGCTGCAAACATTAAAGACGAAAAAGTCACTACTAAGCATTTGCAACGTGTTATTTGTCAAATCTTACTTGATTTTGCGGTTTGAATTTCAATTTACTTGCCAAATATTTTATTTTCATCAAAAATAAATTATTATTATTTGAAAAAAACAACCCGCAAAATGGGGATTTTCGAGTCATTAATAATAGTAAAACTAAAACAATTAAAGAGAAAATTGATGCTGCATCATTTGAAGAGCTTCCCATTCTCCTTTGAAAGCAGCACGTGGATCAGCTTGTGGAGAAATAGCAGCGCCTAATTTATTATTTATTGAAAAAAGCTAATAATCGAAGCAATCAAATAAAAAAAACCTGTCATTTGATCTTCCATTGCTTTGCTTTGATCAGCAGCATTTTCACTTCCTAACACTAACGTATAAATAGATCGAAGACCAAACATACACAAGAAATACCATGAAGCAGAAGAAACCTGAAAATAGATTTTTTACTTTTCTCTTTTCTTATATTATTTAATCAATGTTCATTTTTAAACTGAAAGTTAAATATTTCTTACCCAAGCAGAATCTAACGAAACAAGATCGACACCTCTTTGAAGCATCGCTTTGAATTTTAAAGTTAACGGAAATGGAACTCTGGTTGTAACAAATCCTGAAAAAGTCCAATTGATCCATCCACCAACAACAATCATTGGAATCTGAAGTATATATTCTTTCTTTAAAAAATCTTTAAAAAAAAGATTGACCATGTTCATCATATTTCCTTTTAGCATTTCTGTCATTTGAGTCGGATCCATTGGATTTGGTCCTTTCGCTGGTCTTTGCATTGCTTTTGATAAGTATCCAGTTTCTTCAGCAACCAAGTATTGTCTTCGAGAATTAAAAGATGCTTTTGGTAGAAATCTTCCATTTTCTCGCAATAATCTAGACCGTAGCAAATATTGCCCGTCTGCTATATTTTCTAGTTCAACCTATAAATAGTTTTTTTCTGATTTTTTATTTAAAAAATGAAACGCAACTTTTTTCTTGTTCATTAATAAAAGTGAAACGTAATGTCGAAGAACTCCAATTAAAAATGTAATAACAACAATTGGTAAGAACACCCATGTCCGAATCGCTGGATCTAATAAAAGATCTGTCATCTAAAAATTAAGTGGATTTTTAAAGTAAAAAAAATGAACTGTAAATAAAATTAAATAAAAACAGAGTGTTACTGTTAATCATATAATATTCAAAGGCCAAATTAAAAAAAAACTTTTTATTATGAATAAATAAGATAACATTCAGATGTTGCAGGATGATAACTTTGATGAAATGATCAAATTAAATATGCAGTTTTTTTGAATTGGATTTGGAATGAGAATTACAATAAAGCTAATCGTTATAGATACAAGTTAGAAACCAAAACTTGACTAGAAGAAATAAAAGATTTGTTTTATTTCAGTAACATTTCTGCTAATTTTTAGCTGAGCTGACAACATCTCTGCCATGATGATCCAAGTGATGTTGTTCCACCAGCACCTAACTGAAAAGTTCCCCCACTACCCTGCTCATGAACTCCCTGATCGTATTGTCTTTTTAAAATTGTTGCTAAATCGAGAAATGCGTTATCCACATTTACATTTGATTTTGCACTTGTTTCGAGCATCGCAAACATTCCTGTAATTTTAATGTAAAAATTTTTTGGAAGAAAATTCATTACCATTAGCTCTTTGTAAAAGTTCGGCGTCGTCTGGTTCAACCGCTCGTTGATCTTCTAAATCGCACTTTGTTCCTGTATATGATTATATTAAATAAATAATAATAAACAACTAACAAACCAATTAGTAATTTAACAACATTTGGCGCAGCAAATTTTGACACATCGTCGATCCACCGTTGCAAACTCGAAAATGATTGCTTACAAGTAATATCATAACACAAAACAATTCCATTTGCTGATCGATAGTATGATTGAGTGATTGTTCGAAACCTTTCTTGACCTCCTGTATCCCATATTTGTAATTTTACACGTTTTCCATCTAAAATTTTTCATATTTAATTATTTAAAAAAAATAAGGAATGTTTTCAAATTACCAACGACTAATGTTTTCATTGTGAAGTCTACACCGATTGTTGTTCCTTGTCGATCAACAAATGTTCCATTTCGAAACCTTTGAACTACGCATCTACAAAAAATAATAACATAAAAACTAGCCTTGAAGATTAATTTTAAATTAAAAATTAAAAAACATACGTTTTTCCAACTCCCATATCTCCAATAAGTACAATTTTGAACAAATAATCAAATCCATCATCACTGTCCATCAAAATAAAAAATCTTTAAAAAAACAAGTCTTTGTCAAAAACTTGACAAAGATTTAAAAAAAGTATTGAATTATTGGACCTTGTGAATAATTAAACACACGCAACGGAGCTGAGATGTGTATGTCAGGCTGTCTCAATGCTCTGTCTATACAATTGAAATCGAACAAAATTTATAAACAGAATGGTGTCCAAAGAAACGCAGACAACCAGAATTAAATAGAGAGAAATAGAGATGGAAAAAGAAAGTGTCTGATTGTCTGCGCTTCTAACATAAATATATTTTGCTATTTATTCATGCAAAAAATGTGTGAAAACTTTTGATTTTTTATTTATTACGAGAAAATAAAATCTAAAACAAATTGTTAAAACAAATTACCTTTTATATCTAAACAACTAAGTGTTTCTAATTGAGAATTGAAATAGAAAGTACATGAATTAAAAACGAATTAAATAAAGAAATTGGCACTAGTGATTTTCCAAATTCCCAGTGGATTGAGAACTCGAGAGAACCTGTAAATTTTTATAGATTAAACTAATAAAAATAAAATAATTGTTTGAAAACTTTTTTAGTTTTCTAAAATTTTGTTTGATAATATGGATTTGAGGAAAAACTGAAAACTTACGTTGCATTGCAAACCAAAACATCATTTTTATATTTTTGATTTAGTTGTGAAATTGATGCATTTTCCGGTACATTTTCAGATAATTTCACATACGAAACTATCGTGAAATAAACGCAAACATTTTTCGATTCACTCACTGGAAATAAAAACCTTTGATTAAAAGCTTTTGAACACTAACGTTTTAATAAATTCCTTCCGGAGAAAATCGAAGAATAAAGAAAAGAAACAATGTAATCATCTGGCGAGAATCGCATTGAATTAACTAATTTTTCAGACAATCTGAAAACTTAAAAAACTTTTGCTACGAAATTTATGACAGCAGTACCCTCTTCTAGTTAACTTCAGATTTTCAAGAGTATCTTTGGCAACTAAATTTTCTAATTCATCCCATTTTTCATCTGCAAAAAGATGGGAAAGATGATTTATTCCCTAAAAATTTTTTGTGATTAAATTGATAAAAAAACATGGATCTCAACTTTATTTGCTCCTCGGACAAGACTTTCCACTGAAAAATTTTTTTCAAAAAAAAATTTATACACAGATTGAGTAAATATATTTCCAAATCGTTTCGAAATTTCAAAAGTCGGCACTGTTAATTGTGGAGTTTCAAAAACAAATAACCGATTATTTGGAAGCTCAGGCGCGAAATTCTTAAATTTTTTTCAGTTTTAGGATTTTTTTAAATGTTATTTTATTTACCTTAAATTCAACACTGGTTGAAGCTGTTGAATAGCAACAAAACTGTTTGAAAAAAACACATTTAATTGAGTTTTTCAACATAATTAATTCATTTTAATGAAAATTGTTTAATATTCAATTTTTAATTTTAATTTTATCGAAAAACGTAAAAGACTGTATAGACAACGCTCCGTAGTTTCGCATGCGCTATGTTTATCGTAAATAAATTTATAGCTAACAACGCGCTTTCGAATTTTCAAACAAAAGTTAAAACTTTTTTTCAAATATTTATTATATTACAGATCGAAGGTTTTGTTCTCGTTTAATGAACTCAGAAATAAAATCAGAAATAACAGAAACTACTGCCGAACTTTGTCAAAAAACACTTGATAAACTTTATACTGATCTCTTATACGCTATTACATCGTAAGATTTTTTAAATATTAATTTATCATTTAACAATTTTATTCAGCGTGGAAAAGGGAAGTGGATCTGAATTAACCGCAAGGCTACGAAACGTTGAAACAGGATTGACCGCGTTCAAAGAGCAAATTCGAGAAATTTCAAATATTAATACTGACGAACCACGTGAACGTCTACGAATTTCCTCACTTTATAAGCAAATTGAAACAAAAGATGAGCTTATCAAATTCCTCTCAAATTACGACATCACCAAAGGACTCGGATCAAGTAAGATTTTAAAAATTTTATTAAGTTGAAAACGTGTTTTAAATGCAAACTTTAAAATCTAGGCCCACAATCAAGCGAATCTCCATTCCCAAGTTCAATCCCCGAAAACAAAGAATGAATCAATATTAATTTGTCAGATTTGTTCTTCTGTTGTTCTGCTTAAAAATGCAGCAAACTCTTGGGTTGACCAAGAAAAAGAGCTACCATTAGCTCGGCAACAAAAAGGGGTTGAAACTCAAAAAGAAAATGTTAAAGGTTATTGGGAAGTAGCTGATATGTTTTCGTTTGAAAATGTGGGATTTACTCATTCAGTTGATGGAATCAAAGTAATTATATCAGTTGTAATGGAAATTTGTTTTCTATTTTTTCAGTATTTAACATGTGCAGATTGTGAATATGGGCCAATTGGATTTGTTGATAAACAAACAAACTTAAATTATGTGACACCATCTCGGCTTGCGGAAAAAACCGATTAGTATTCTTCACTTATATATTTATTTTTATTTTTTAAAAGAATAAAATACTTCTTCTATTTTTATTTCAAATTTTTTACTCGTTCAGACGATTTTTTTTTATTTCTCTTTTTTTTTAATTAATAAAAAATTTAACTCCATTTCAGAAAATGTCGACTGTGTTGGAAAAAAAAGACTTGGTAATAAAAATGCTTCTTTAATTTTTTTTTAAATCTTAAATTTAGGTTCTCAGTACCAGTGTTGAAGAACCGTTAGATTTGTTGAGATTGAGTTTAGAAGAAAGAGTTTATGTAAAAATGAGAAATGATCGAGAAGTAAAAAAAAAGTTTTTTTTTTCAAATTTTAATTTGTTTCAGCTTCGAGGGAAATTGCGGGCGTTCGATCAGCACTTAAATATGGTTCTCTCTGAAGTAATTTTTAGTCATATTTGTTTTTTTCAATGCCCAAGTATCGTTTTAAAAAAATTTATTTTTAACAGGTTGAAGAAATTGTGACAACACGTGAAGTTGACGACGATACATACGAAGAAATTTATCGGCAAACAAAACGAACTGTTCCAATGCTTTTTGTCCGTGGCGATTCCGTAATCCTGGTTTCTCCGCCAATTCGGGCTTCATAATTAAGTGATTTATTCTATTTTGTTATGTTTGCAGGTCCAATTTGTGAATCTCCGATTTTCTTTTCTTCAATTTTATTTATGTTTCAAAGTTAAAAAAGTTATTTTCGATATATTTATTCTAATTATGGCACGAAATTTAATACGCTAACAAAAGAAAATGGGTGAAAAAGGAGAATAAATATTAGTTTGAAGATGTCATAAAATTGACATCTCAAGCAGGAAATTGTTAAAAAAAAATTTCAGTTATAAAGCACAAAGTGATTTTAAAATGAGTAATATATTGAATATTAGTCTAAATTTCTTCTTCATTTTCTGAATCGGAATGTTCTAATTCTTTTCTAAGTACATCAAAATCGGTGACGTACCATTTGGCGCGCGATTTTACATTTTCTCGAATCTAAAACCATTAACTTTGAATTGAATTAAAATGTATGCAATCAACTCACCACATTTCCACCATAGCCTATAAAAGCATCAGCTGGCGGAGAAGCTTCTGCGTCTGTAGCTCCGTCACCAACCATCACAATTGTTTTAAATCCAAACTTTTTTTTGAGCAATGCAATAACAGCTGGTTTGCCAGTCTGAACAATAAAAATATTGTAAATGCGTTTTCTTTTTCTGTTTTGTTTTCAATTCAAAACCTCTTTACTTCCAGAATCACTTGTCAGCTCAGTTGTATCGAAACCTGCATAATTTCCAAGTTTATCAAAAAGAATTTCATTCGCGTAAATGTGTGATTTTTCAATTCCTATTAACTCAGCAACTGGAAGAATTAATCGTCTGAATCCGCCAGAAACTAGAAAAACTGATGTTCCCCGCGATAAAAGTTTTGCGACCAGTTCTTTGATTCCTGGCGACAATTTTGGTTTTGTTATATTGACAAAATTTTCTAATTGTTCTGCGCTTGGTTTCATTACTTGTAATCGAGCAGCAAGAGCATCTCTTAAAATAAAATAAAATATTATTTTTAATTATTTTTCCTTTATTATTCACCTAAATCTTGCATTTCCATTCATTGCCGTTCTTGTCACATTTGCAACTGCTTCCCCAACTCCCAAATAGTCGGCTAATTCATCTATTCCTTCATCCTTAACAATTTTGTATAAAAGAATCGAATAATTTATTGATTTTACTTTGCAAACTGTCGAATCAACATCAAAACAAACAGCTTCAGCTTTTCTCCAAATTTTTTTTGCCTTTTCTTCTTGATTTTCTGATATTTGTCCAGTTGTCATTATCGATCTTGAAACTGTTGTTGCAGTTGTTGGTAAAGCAACACGAATCATTCTGAAAATTTGAAATTGAATATTCTTTTTTTTTTTTCAAAGTTGATTTTGAAATTATGGTTTCAAAGAACAAATAATTTAAAAAGGAAACCAATGGGAGGTTAAAATGATAAAAATTGGCTGAACCGGTCGGAAGAAAAAAAAATAGTAAAATGACGATGCCGATAAGGAACAAAGTCTAATAAAGTGGTGGTATGATCGAAAAAGAAAAAAGTCGGAAAGGCAACGAAAAAAGAAAAGAAATTTTTGTCTTTTAAAAAACTATCGAAAAAAAAAATAATTTATGGTTTTTCAAAATTCGATAAAACAAAAAAAAGTTTCGCGTTCAGAGAACAATTTGAAGTTAAAACCGATTTGTCTGATTTATGAAAAGATATAAATTAATTGAATCAATGAAATGCGTTTATTGATCTTTGTTCATTTATATTTTAACGCCAACCAAGATTAAAGGGGGCAACGCATTAATAATCGATATTTACATAAATAATACAAGAAGTTTTGAATTAATGTTAAACATTGAATACAATTTAAGAAATGGTATGATCGTACATAAAATGTGAACACACCACACCATATACAATATGCAAACACGCTAATAATTAAGATGTTAAAGTAAAAGTGGAAAATATATAAAACAAAAGAATAAATGAGAAGAAAAAAATCTTTAAATTCTTATAGTTTCGATGCTTTATTCCATTTTATAGAAGATTATTAAAGATCATTGATATTTAATAGGAATGAAAGATAAGAAAATGTGTTTACGTGAGAAAATGAAAAAAAGATAAAAAAAGAAAAAAACGCGTCACAAAAAATACTATCAAATAAGAAATGGGGATAGCCCTTTTGAAAATGCTAGAGATGGTTTATACTTGAAGAGGGATTTGACGAAGAAAGGAAAAAAGCATGTGAATGTCACATGCTTTTTCAGGAAATAAAATAATATTTATTGGATTTTCCCATTTAAATAATTTTATATCAATTTTATTTCTTGATTTTCGACTAAATTTTTATCAGATTTGAACATTTTTAAAAGAAATATTCAAAACGAATGAGATGAATGAGATGAGAAATAAGAAATGAATTATTGAAAACTTTAAAAAATATTTATATTTTTTAAATATTAATTTAAAAAATTATAATATTAATAAGATAAAAGTACAGTTTTATAAAATATAATTTTTAATTTGGTGCTTTTTTTAAAATAAAGTGTTTCTAAATGCTTGTTAATTTATTTTTTCATCAATTTTTATACCAAAAAATGTACCAAACTTCTTATTAAACATGTCAGAGAAGTTTTTTTTTCATTGAATTAAGACAAAAACAATTGGTTTACAGTTTTTTTTTAATTTACTTCCTTCAGAATACATACGTGACTTTTCTAAAAGATAATTTATACTAATTTAGAATTGATAATTTTATTTCTGCAGATAACATCATTTTACATCACATCATTAATGATTAGAAATGAAAATGAAACATGGGAAAAATAATGTTCAAACAGAAATCAGCTAAATTTTTTGAAAAAAAAAAACAAAAATTTGTTGAACATACAAGACTTCTTAATGATAAGAACAAAAAAATAAAAAAATATTTTGCTTCACTTACAAAATTATGAAGTTTGAAATCAAAAATGATAGCAGTGAATACTTTGGCATTTAAAAATAACGGATGAGATATTTCGGTTTATATGAGAAAACTTGTTGATGGAACAAATGCTTAACATATGTTGAAAAATTATTTTCAAAAAACGAGTATAAACAATCAGTTTAATTTTTACTGGAAATAATGTTACTTCTTAATAATTTTTTTCTGGATATTTTTTTTACAATAATTTTTTTTAAATTAAAGGCTCATTGCATTTTAAAACGATGTGGTCTTAAAATCGAACTGTGGAGTTTGCCCGCTAAAAGTAATGTTTCAAACTAATTAGAAGCAAATTGTCGAAGTATTCAAAATGGTAATTTCAATATATAGTATTTTTTTTTTTGAGAGAGCTTTTTTAGAATATATTACAGTTTAATATTAAAGTTTAAAACGCTGTTCATTTAATTTTTAAATTTATATCAGAAATGGGAATAATTCTGCCAGCTTTTGTTATGCTAACGTCATTTTTTTTTGGATATTTCTTGATAAAACATCTCTATTTGCGGCAAAAACTAAAGGTTTTTAACATAAATTTAAACAAAAATTAATTAAAATAACAGGGATTATGTCAACCTCGATCATATCCATTAATTGGTCATGGATTGATTACCAAACCTGATCCAGAAGGATTTATGAATCAAGTGATAGGAATGGGGTATTTATTTCCAGATCCAAGAATGTGTCTTCTGTGGTTAGGACCAATTCCGTGTCTAATGTTATATTCAGCAGAACTGGTTGAAGTCATTTTGGCTTCCAGTAAACATCTAAATAAAGGTTTCGCTTATAAAATGATGGAACCATGGCTTGGTTTAAGTATCCTAACAAGTAACAAAGAAGGATGGAGACCAAAAAGAAAATTATTAACCCCAACATTCCATTATGATATTTTGAAAGACTTTCTTCCAATTTTTAATGAGCAATCAAAGATTTTAATTCAAAAAATGTGCTCTTATGGCAAGAAGTATACATTTTTAAATGTTTTAAATAGTTTATTAAAATTAATTTCAGTGATCCAATTGATGTGCTTTCCATCATTACTCTTTGTACTTTAGATATTATTTGTGAAACTTCAATGGGAAAATCAATTAATGCTCAGTTATCAGAAGTTTTCAAAACAAATGCGTTTTTTTTAATTTTAAATCTGTCTTAAATTTCAGAATAATGAATACGTGTGGGCAGTTCATACCATCAATGAGCTAATTCAAAAAAGGACAAAAAATCCATTAGTTTGGAATGATTTTATTTATAATTTGTAAAAAAAAATTATTTTTTATTTTGTGTTAAATTAAAGTATTTCAGAACAAACGATGGAAAAACTCAAAAAATTTGTCTGAATATTCTTCACAGTTTCACCAAAAAAGTATGATTTTTTATTTTTATTAAAAAAATTTAATCTTAGGTGATAAAAGAACGAAAAGAAATATTCGAAAAACAAAATTATAAATTCCAAGGACGTCTAGCATTTCTTGATTTATTATTAGATATGGCTCAAAGTGGACAAATGAACGAAAAAGATATTCAATCGGAAGTTGATACTTTTATGTTTGAAGGACATGATACCACATCAACAGGATTAATGTGGGCACTACATTTAATTGGGAATCATCCAGAAGTTCAAAAAAAAATTCAAGTGTGCAAAATTTGATTGAAAACGTTAATTATAAAAAGAATACATGCAGGAAGAATTAGACGAAGTGATGGGAGATGATGAAGACGTAACAACAGAACACTTGTCTCGCTTAAAATATTTAGAAATGGCATTAAAAGTTTGTTTCTTTTCAAATTTGAATGGAAAATAAATAATTTTAGGAATCACTTCGGATTCGACCATCGGTGCCTGTTATCATGAGAGAATTGAGCCAAGATCAACAAATAGGAGGATACATGGTACCGAAAGGTGTCACATTGCTAATCAATCAATACTTGGTTCATCGGGATCCAAATCAGTGGAAAAATCCGGAAGTTTACGATCCGGACAGGTATATATAGATGAAAGTTTAAAGAAATATGATTAACGTTTTTCAAATTAGGTTTTTACCGGAAAATTCAATTGGAAGAAAATCGTTCGCCTTTATTCCATTTTCAGCAGGCAGTAGAAATTGTATCGGACAAAGATTTGCAATGTTAGAAGAAAAAGTGATATTAACTCATATTTTAAGACATTTCAATGTGAAGTCGGTTGAACCATTGCAAGATGTAAAATTTTTTTTTAATCGAAAAATGTAAAATTTATTTTTCAGGTTCGTCCGAAAATTGAAATTATTATGAGACCAATTTCACCAATTCATATAAAAATAGTGAAACGAAGGCCAATTGCATCAATTTAATTAATTAAAAATATCAGTTCAATTTGAATGGTAATTTATTAAAATATTGTTGAATGTTTATATTGCATGATAATTTAAAAGTATAATTTGAACATTAGAACCGAGTTTAGACGTCTTCAAATAAAGAATAATGCCTTTAAATATTAATGTTACAGAATTTCAATGCTTTAAAAAACCCGTAAAAATGGAGGAATTTTTAATTTCTTGAAATGTTTGTTATATCGGAAGGTGGTATTGGAAGAGTAATTATTTTTGGCTTACGTATATCGACATGTCGAAATGGGTTATTTGGAAGACGTTTCATATTAGAATTATCAAGTTGTTTAATAGTTGCGATGCGACGATCGAGCTCTTCATTTTCAGCGTCCAGCAGTTTTAGAGCTGGGCTGATTGGCTCAGGCTCTTTTTTTATTTCTTTTCCTTCATTGTTTTTCATTTCATCACGGATTTGTTCAGCCACTGAAAGAAAAAATTAAAATGTTTAAAAATACCTAAAAGCTCAAACTTTTGTTTTCTCTTTCCCATGTTTCTTGAGCAATGTTTCGTTGCTCGAATTCAGATTTTTCTTTTTTACGATCAGAAATAGTAACAGACGGAGGTTCATCGTTTCTACAAAAAAATTCTTCTTAATTAGAAATTAAAATTTAATTATATTAAAAAATAAAACGAACGGTTTGGACTTGATAATGTCATTTCTTGTCAAAAAACCATTTTTCTTATAACGATTTCTTCTTCGGCGATTTTTTCGATGTCGATGACGTAATTTTTTTAACGATCGATAATCCTTTGGAGGCGATCGAGTTGCAATTTCCTCAAAGGGATTTCCACCTTTTTTACTACTTTTTTCCATATGCTTTTCTGTTTCATCCGAATTGCTTGTTTCTCGTTCTAAAAAATATTTAATTTTTATTGAAAAGGAATGATCGATTCACTTTTTTTTGCTTTCAAATCGATTCTTTGAAATGGAGCACTTTTTGGCAAACGTGCGACTTCATCTTTCGGTTTTGGTTTATCTAAATTGGAAAAAAAGTTTGTTTTTTTCTATTTTTTTTCACCTTTGTTTTTAGATGAAAAATCAATTGGTTCGCGATCAAGTTCTTTGTCATCTTCAACACGATCTCTTGGCAAATTTTCTGGTCGAGGAATTTGTTTACGAGCTGCCTCTAGTTTATCAAGATCCTTTAAATAAAGTTTTAATTAATATTTTCTTCTTGAAAGTTTTTACTTCCAAAGTTGTTCCACCGTATTCCAAACTTGATTGTGCCATTAAATTCAAATAAATCGCATCTCTTGGTCGCAAATTTTTACTTTCAAACCATCCATGAGGAAATAAAAGAGGTTGACAATTCGAATTAAAAACAAAATGCACAAAAATTAAAATCAATTTTAAATAAATCAATGCCATTGCATAATAATATTAAAAGAAAAGGTGCGGAGAATGGCTTTCGGCGGCTATTTTTATTATCATCGAATTGAGATAATTGAAAGTTTTTATCATTTCGTCTTGTTTTTGACATATCAGGTTTTTTTCTATTTTTTAATAAAAAAACTGGAAGATATTTAACGGTAAAATGTGAATAGAAATAAAAATAACAAAAGACATTTACAAGACATTTACAAAAGTTTTTATTTTTTTACAAAAAAAAAATTAATCCCTGATATTTTAAAAAAACATTAAGTGATGTTGAAAAAAAAAGAAAAAATTATTATTATTTTACAAAAAAAAACGTATTTACAAAAAAAAAGAAGAAGAAAATATTCTAAAATTATTATTTTTCACTTGGATATTCCGAAAAACTATTATTTCGAACATATTCATTCACATATACAAACGATGGTTGAGGAGGTTCAACAGCCAAATATTGAAAATGAACTGAAATCGGTAGAACCATATTGTCTGGTAATCTTGTAACTATAATTGACTGAAAAATAGAAAATTTTATTTTTTTAGTTTTTGAATTTTTACCTGATCAGGTCTTAATGCAATTTCTTTCTTTCCGCTATCAAATATACATTTGCTATTATTATCAGATATTACTAACCTTTAATTTTTTAAATTTTTAAAATTTAAACTAATTTATCTAAATTTAACCTATAATGAATTTTGCGATCTGATTTCAAATTGATTGAATATGGAGTCGATTGATTTAAACAATTTCTCTTCATTGTTAAAGAACTAAAATTTTTAAAAATTTAAAAGAAACTTTTTTTTTAAACACTAACTAGTTTGTAATATGAAGAAGAATATCGACACCGAAATTGAAACCAGTCCACCTCCAACATTTCTAAAATTTATAAAGTTAAAAACGGAACATATTTTAAACTTGTTTTTAAAGAAATTACTGGAAATGATTCAATAACTCTTCCAAGTCTCAACGCGTTCATACTAAAATCATCCTCTGTCAAACTATTAATTCTGCAATTATTCATTTTATTTTTACAACGTTTTGTTAAAAATTAAAAATTTACAATAACGGATTTTCTTCATTTTTTAAAAGTATTTTCCATTGATCAACTGATATTTCAGATATTACTTCATGAGGAATTAATTGATCGCTTTGAATTAATTTCAGACTCGCTAAAATTTGACTTTAATTTACAAATAAACTTTAAAAAAAAACCTGTTGATGTCAAAAAGTGATGTATTCTGAGCGAGCTGAATAACGCCGAATATTTTAGAAAAAGATATCCCGGTTCTGAATTTTGAAGAAACGATGTGACAGCTTTTTCAAACTTCGATTCTTCAATATTTAAAATTTCAGGTTCAGTTGGATGTTCATGAAGATAAATCCACTAAATTTGAACATTTTGAATCTTTGAAATAATTTTTGAGAACAAACCGTCCGAACCATTCGATATAAGTCCAATTCACCTTCGACGACAAGCAAATCAGATGAAACTAATAATTTTTTCAATACATTTTCGCTAAAATTAAAAAAAAATTAAAAAAAATGTTTGTTTGGTTCACCTTATTTCATTTAAAATATTTCTATTTTTTAAAAACTTCCAGAACAATGATTTTAATCTATGCAATGCTAGTTGTTGTACCTAAAAATGAACTTTATGAAACCTTTTTAGAATAAAAATTAAAACCTGAAGAAGACCATATTTTTCAGATACATCATGAAATGGAAGTATTGTAGATTGAGACAAATTTTCAATCATAGTTTCCTCACATCTTGAAATTACACTATCTAATCCAAGAAATGTTGCTGCAGCAAGAACTCCTTCGATTTTTTCAATATCGATTTCAATTTCATTGTGGTATAAAGAACCAAAAACTGCATTCATTCCTAAAAAAAATTGTAATTTTATTAATTTTTATAATTTCAACCTTCTGATGTAACATTTTCATCAATTACTTGAAGACAAAGCGTGTTCTCATTCGATTCTCGCCAACTTCCGTTAAACAAAGCCTTCAAATTTATATTTGGAAATAATTTAAATAGAAAATCAATTTTACTTCAAAATATTTACATTGTTGTAAATATAACTTATGCAAATTCCAACACTTTCCAACCGCATGAATAGTTATATCAGATCCTTCTCCCTGGAAAATTTATCAAGTTAAAAAGAAACAACTAAAACAAAAACCTGAAGAAACAATTTCTCATAGACATATTTTGCCGTGTCTAATTTTGACACTTTTTTTTTGGACGGTGAACTTGGTAAACACGAATCATCGGTTTTTCGTTTTTTTGAAGATTTAGATTGATAACTTGTAGTTGGAGTTAGAATATCATGCACTATACGTTCAGGTGAATCGTCCGATTGGTAACCACCAAATCTGTCGAGTTGATTACCCATCTAAAATTTATTTCAATTCCATTAGTTTAAAAAAAGATTTATAAAGTTATTTAAAAAAAGCCTTTAAAAAATTAATCTTTATTAAATTGAGAGAAAAATATATTAAGAAGGAAAACGGAAAAAAAGAAAACAACAATTGATAGAAATACACAAAAACGAGAGAGTGAAGACATTTCCAATATTTATTATACATAGCGTGGGGGAGGCAGAACAGAAATTGCCAATAGAAAAGACATAGTGTAGAATGTGGAAACTTAGAGATATTATTCGGAAAATGGTGACCGCTTTAAAGTTCGCAACATTTATTTTTAATATTTTATTATAAGACACAATTTTTTAAAGCTCTTCTTTTTAAATAAATATCTTTTTGAAATAATTGATTAGTATTGGGTGTAAATAAATTTGAAATAGCAAAATTTATACAATTTCTTTTTTAACAATATGTTTTTTTCCTTTTTTCACTATATTTGTCCCGAGTCGCGATGCTTCTTTTTCCCAAATTTGATGGGTTAAAATACCAAATCCATGGGTATGCTGAACATTTTTAATTATTGATTCAGTCAAATTTTTTTTTTACTTACCAATGAAAACTCATCCATTTTTTGATTCAATTCTGGATCTTCTGATTTTTTAACTGGTAATGATGAAATTGGAGGTTGCAAAGAATTTAAAACTTCCGAAGCATATTCCATAATTTCTCTGGAAATTGTTTTTAGTTTTTAAAAAATTAAACGAACTTACAAAAAATCTTGAGCGTCTTTCACAACTTCTTCAACGTTTTCTGATTTTACAGCCTTATCAATAATAAATTGAGAATACTCTTCAGATGGAAACGATTCTGATGCTATTCGGTTCATATCTTCACACAAAGCAACAATTTCTCCTTCACATAATCCTGTTAATGATGTAGTTGGTGTCGTTTTTCGGCGGCATAAATCAATTTCAATTCCATGCTGCTTCATTTTTGCTCGCATATCTTCTCCACAATTTTTTGTTTTTGACCGTCTCAATAATCCAGCTAATGAAGAACTATTTAATGATTCTGGAGCTCCCATTCTTCGTTTTATTTCGTCTACGGTTACCTTAATTTTTCATTTTTTTTTAAATATAAATATTAAAAAGAACTTACAACATATTTGGTATGGTTTGATATCATAGATAATCTTCCATTTATTGTTTCAAATTCATCGATTTTCAAACTTTTTGGGGAATTGTTGACTTTGACTTCGTTTGTTTCTTGATCACTTGAAGACATTTCTGAAATTATTTATATTTATATGTAAAAATGGGGAGAAATAAGTTATAATAGTTTGACTATTTGAATATATTTAAAAAAAAATAATTTTTTAAATGTTAATAAGTTTTGACTTTACACAAATGAATAGATTGATATAATGAAACACTTGAGCAATAAAAAGCTCTCACTTTCCTTCCTTTTTTTCTCACTAGTAGGCGTGGACGATGTGTTAATTTTTTTTTCACAGGAAAAAGTGTTAAATGTGACTTTATAAATTATGTGATAAAATGTGTTGACAACTGAATTTTAGTTTGAATATTAAAAAGATATAAATGTGATAATAAATTTTATATTAATATATTAATTTAACAAGTAATTCTTTTTTTTACTTTTGAAAACAAATTACGGTAATGGGTGCAAAAGCCATACGCAATGATGCACATTTCTGAAACTTTAAATATAAACGTATACAAATTTGTTGCTTTAAAACATTAATTATTGGTTTCTTCTATTTCTTTTTCAATAATTTAAAATGATAATAATAATAAATTCTATCATTTTTTCATCAATTTGAGTTAAATTATCGTTCTCAATGAATGTTGTTGAAATGGCCGACAATGAAATGGCTGACCTGGAAGAACTTTTCAATGTTTCCAAAAGAAAGTTCTTCCAATTAAAATATTTCTCCCAGAAAATAACAAAATGATTGCTGAGACTAAAAAAGAAGATGAAATCAGTCTAGAAGATATTATTCTTGTTAGCTTCATTGACAGAAAAGTATTGCAGCAAATATATGATATTTTGGACACTGACAATATTTGGGAAACGATTGGTTTAATATTTTTTTTACTGTAGAAATAATAAAATATTTCAGCTCCTGCAATGCCTGGAATTGAACTTAAAGATGTGGAATGTTGTAAAAAAGTTCAAGCATTTAATAAAAGTCCTACACAATTATTGTTAAGAATTTGGTCATCTAAAGGATATACAGTTAATCATTTATTTCAAGTGTTTGCAAAAACAAAATTTGTTAGGTGTATGCGAATTATAAAACCATACGGTAAATATTTTTTTTTGTGCAAAAATTTGAAAAAAACGCTTCAGTTAATGAGAAATATCACTACCTTGAAAACCAAATTCTTTCTTCTCCGGTATCTGGAAAATTAAAATCGCCTGGAAAGCCGAACACTCTTCCAGGATCTGTTTCGAAATTTCAACAAGCGTCGTCTTCTGCTTCTAGACAGAAAAATGGTGATAATATTCGACAACGCGCCCAAAACTCGAATATTTCTTCAATTTCATCAGCAACTGCTTCAACATCTTCGTAAGTTTTTTAATTGAAACAACTAACGTTAAAAAATGTACAGAGCTGCAACTGATCCTCTTCGTGTTGCAATTGAAGGAACATTACCTGTATCTTATATTGATCTTCAAGAAGCTACAAATAATTTTTCAATTGATAACATTGTTGGAAAAGGGGGATATGGCGTCGTTTATCGAGGTGAATTAAAAGCTACTGGTGGTGTTGTAGCTGTTAAAAGAATAATGGCCAAAACTGATTCTAATGGAAAAGATGCTCAAATTGAAAAAGAACGATTACGTCAAAGTTTACAAGAACTGAGAACATTAGCTCGATTTCGACATGATAACATTTTACCTATTTATGCGTATTCATTAGAAGGACCAGAACCTTGTTTAGTTTACCAATTTATGGATAATGGGTCTCTAGAAGATCGGCTGTTATGCAGAGTAAAAAAACATTTTCAATTCTTTTTTTTTTCAATTTTTTAAATTAGAAATCAACTTTACCACTTTCTTGGACACAAAAACGAGAAATTAGTCTTGGTGCAGCAAAAGGCTTACTTTTTCTTCATTCATTCGCTAAAACTCCAATAATTCACGGCGATGTAAAAACAGCTAATATTCTTTTGGATAAACATATGGAACCAAAATTAGGAGATTTTGGGTTAAGTAGAGATGGACAGGTTGAAGTTGATGCTGTTGATAAATGCCCATTAATTGCTTCACATATCAAAGGAACACTTGCTTATTTACCCCCAGAATTCATCACTTCCAAAATTTTGTCTACGAAATTAGATGTTTATAGTTTTGGAATAGTTTTATTAGAAATTGCAACAGGTAACTTAAATTTTTAATTTAATTTAATATTTGATAACTAAAATATTCAGGATTACGAGCTTATTCTGACTCGAGAGAAGCCAGAAGTTTAGCAGATTTTTGTAAATTTAAAAAAGATAAATCTAATGGTGATATGCTTGCATTGCGGGAGATGATTATTGATAAAAAGACTCCTAAATATGAAGATAGTTAATAAAAATTTATTTTTGTTGTGCTAATACTTATCGTTGCAGATGTTGAGTGGATCATGTTTGATTTATTGATTGAAGTAGGATTATCAAGTTCACAATTTGATCGAATGAAACGTCCGACAATGTCAGAGGTATTTTTTTTCTTCTATAATTGTTTTCAATATTTAAACATTTTTTAGATTGTAACAATTTTATCAAAGTGTTCTTTAGAATCATTGTCAATTTTATCTTCTTCATAATTAAAACATCAGAAAACAATTTTTTTTTTGAAAAGAAAACTCGAAATTTTGTATATATTTTTATTAAATTTTAAATTTAAAAAATTCTATCCGCGAAATTGCCAGTTTTTGAAAGATTTAATATCTTTTTTTATATTTATTAAAAATCTGTTTGATTGTATAAATTCTTTATCATCATTTTTAGAAATGAGTGGGATTATCAGGTATGAAATACACGATGATGATCTCGTTGTTTATGTTGTTCAAGAAGGAGAACGATTTTGTATTTTTGGATCATTTTCGTTTGTGTGTTTAGGTTGGTTATTATTCAACCATATAACGTATTTCGTATTAAAATTAAAAAAAAAATTTTCTTTAGCTGGAAATGTAACTGTAAATGATTATCACGTTAAGACTTGTTCCTACGATAAAAAAAATCTAATAAAAGTATCAGCTCCAGAAAGAATGGATATTCCAATTATTGTTCAAGTTCATCAAAATGATCCAAATTATAAATTATCTCGTCTAAAATTTCGATTAAAAGCGGTTTGTTTTAGAACATGAAAATTTAAAAAATAGTTATGAAAAATTGCAGATTGAAAGCAATTATGAACATATTCTAAATGAAATTGGAAATTCAAATCCAGCTGTATTTGTTTTCAATAAAAATCTAGATCCAATTGAAGAAACAATGACGCGTCTTATTCCGGTTTTAAATAAAACAATTCAGAAAATAAAAAGAAAAATTTAGAACTTTTTGATTCATTCTTCAAGATTAACAAAAACTATAAAACCACCGCATTATTTCATTAAAGCTGTAAGCTGTTTAATCAATTTTCCAACAAAATTTCAAACTTTAGATGGAGTTATACGTTTACCCAGAACATGAATCTAATGAAATTGATTTAGCATTAGAATCATTGCAAGCTAAAAGAAGTGAGAAAATAAAATAAAAGAATATCTTACAATTAAAGTTTTATTTTTACAGAAAATGGACAACGAGTTTCAATTCTCCCAATAGGTCATAAAGGAGCAGGAAAATCAAATTTGATACGGAATTTAGTTAATAGACTCATTTCAAAGTCAGTTTGAAAAAATCAATAGTCGTAGTTAAAAAAAAAATTTTTTAGAGGAGTAGATAATTTATATATTTTGGATGGGGATATTGGACAAAGTGAATTTACCCCATGCGGGTGTATGTCTTTAACAAAAATTAAAGCTCCAATATTTGGTAATTAAATAATAAAATATTATCTTTTTAAAGTTTTAAACTTCAGATAAACCTTATGGTCATCAGAAAATTTATTTTGAAGATTCTTATTTTTATGGAGACATTACTGTAACAAATAAAGAGCTATACGTGGTATAATTT
The DNA here is from genome assembly GCA_963572285.1 of Caenorhabditis drosophilae. Lineage (NCBI taxonomy): Eukaryota > Metazoa > Nematoda > Chromadorea > Rhabditida > Rhabditidae > Caenorhabditis > Caenorhabditis drosophilae. The sequence continues at coordinate 4,209,439 of OY751563.1, forward strand.
TCACATAATGGTTTAACAAAAAATTGTAATTTGAGGATATTTTTGAAAGATTATGGAATTCGTTTTCTCAAAGTAGCCCACCTGAATCAGTTTGCATTATTAATTCAATGGGTTGGATTGAAGGTTTCTTTAAATTAAAAAAAAAAAACAGATTTAATATAAATAAAATGATAATTAAAAGGGCTTGGAAGAGAAATATTATTAAACATTGCAAACATTTCTAAACCTGATGTTTTTGTTGAAATTTTCCGAACATTTACAGAAGGTCGATTTAATTTCCCGGTATAATTGATAAAAAAATGAACTTCTTCAAACTGGTTTTTTTCAAATTTCAGGCTACATTCAAACCAAAAGTTGAAATTTGCGTAAACTCAATTTCGCCAGACTTTTCAATTCCCACACAAGCTAAAATTTCTCCAACATTACATCGAGATTTAACGACACTTGGATATTTTGCATCGTTATTGATAAGGCCAACAATATCTTGCATTTTTGAACAACAACCATATAAAATAGCGTTCAAGTTTTAAATTTTTTTTTTAAAGTGATAATTACTTTTTTGAATTTCAGTAAAATGGTAATATGCTTACCTTCTGAACAACTCGTTGAAGATCGAATGATTTTAGCATCAATTAATACTCAATTATTAGCCATTTGTGTTTATAATTCAGAAGTATTTTTTTAAATTCTACTTTTATTTAAAAAAAAGGTTTAGATCAATTTTCGTCGTATTTGTGAAATTGAACAATTTCCTAGAGTTGGAATTATTGATCGATCAACACCAGCCCTCAAATGTATTGGATTTGGTAATAAAAACAGTTAAATTTTTGATTTAAAGTTTTTCTTTTGCAGCAGTTGTTAGAGCAATTTCTTTAGAAAAACAAGAAGTTTATTTAATAACGCCGGTTAATTTGTCGCAGTTAGATGAAATACCGATTTTTGTTAAAGGAATGCGAATTAATACACCGCAGCAAATGTTTACCGAACATGTAAAAACTATTTTTATTTCCAAATTCGTATATAAAATGTTCAGAAATATAAGAAAAGTCCATATGTTCTCCAGTACGATCAAGACCGAAGTTTGCATGAAGAATTATACCGAGCGCCAGTTTTTAGCACTGGATTTAAAAGAAGTAGAAATAACTAACAAACTCTTTATCTGTTCATTACATTTTGTTACTGCTGTTGTTGAAATCTTAAATTATTATTTGAAACAAAATTTGAATCAAAATTTTATTATCATAATTTTTTTATTCAATTCTTGGTTTCTCAAAAGCTGAAATTATTGATGAAAAAATTAATAGAACACACAAATTACATAAATCTTAAATTCTACTTTTAATATCTTTTTTTGATGGCTGGACAGTACAGAATCAACTTCCGAATTTCAGAAAAACCTTATATTGAAAATGAATCTTCAAACTCCAAAATGTTTCGAATTTGTTCTATTTTTGGTTAATTCAGAGTATTGATTTGGTTTTTCATTTTATTTCAAATTGAAATAATTCTGAAAAAGTTTCTCCATACTATCCCTACTCCTTTCATGGCGATCCCACCCCAAAGTCGTTGAGGGTTCTCGGATCGACGTCTTCTCCAATTTCGCGAGCAATGTCTTCTTCAGACCCTTCCGTGCTTGAATGGAGTTTTGATGAGTTTTTGCGTTGTTGGCTTCCGGTGGCTTTTCTCAGATAATGCGGAATAACCCCCAGCTTGTTTTTCACAATTTTTCCAATCGTCGGCCGGCTCTTTTGCATCTTGGCTGATGGCTTCGATTATCTCTGGAGTCATAGCGGTGTTTTTATTTCATCGGCCAACGGGATCAGAAGTTGTGCCAAGCTCTCTCTCTCTCTCTCTCTCTCTCCTTCTCTCTAACTTTCAAAGCTTTTCCATTGATGCTTTCTCCTTTCTCGTAGCAGTTAATTTCTCATCCTGAAGAATAGAAAAGAGAATTATCTCTACAGGACCAAAAAGGGTCTTTATAAGTGTTGACAATTCTAGAAGGGGTCAAATTCAGGTCGAGCTAAACTGTATCTACTCTAGGTCTCTACATCTAACAATTATTGATTGATTTTTGTTGTTTCTTTAGTTTTTTTTTTCCTCAATTTAAAATTGAAGTTGGGTAAAAAAAAGGAGACTTTGATCATTTTTTTCAGCTTTTTATTCATTAAATACAGATATTTGAAATTTAAAAAAGCTAATTTAATATCCTGGTGCAGTTCTTGGTGGTGGACAATGATCACAAGCTCCGACATCTCCGTCGTAACCATCTTCTCCTTGCTCTCCTGGTTGTCCTGGTTGTCCTGGCTGGCCTGGTAGACCTGAATCTCCTTGTGGACCTGGCTGTCCTGGTTGAGAGGATCCGTCGCTTCCTGGTTGTCCTGGGGCTCCTTGTGGTCCTGGGGGTCCCGGTGGTCCAGCTGGTCCTGGGAATCCAGGAACATCCACAACTTGACCTGGAACTCCTGGTTGTCCGTTGGCACCTGGCTCTCCTGGTTGTCCTGGTGGTCCAGCTGGTCCTGGCGCTCCTGGGGCTCCGGGAGGAGAGAAACCGCCTGATTGCCCTGGTGCTCCTGGTTGTCCTGATGGTCCTTTCGGTCCTGGAGCTCCTGCCGGTCCGGCTGGTCCTGCTGGACATTCGAAACAGAAATCATTCTCATTTGCAGTCGAACCATCAACAGAATCTTGGCCAGGTTGGCCTGGAGCTCCTGGAGCTCCATCATTTCCTGGTTGACCATCTTGGCCTGGTGATCCAGCTGGTCCAGTTGGTCCAACACCACAAGAGCAACAACTGCCGTCAGCTGCATTGACTTCAATTTGACCATCATCAACAAAATCTCCATCTTCGTCATCCTCAAATAATTGGCGACGAGCTTTCTTATTAACTCGAACTTCACCATTGTGACGATAAGAACTTCTTTTAATTCGACTTTCAACACCATTTATTGATTGGAATTTACGATATTCATTCCATAAACCATTCGATCGATGCTCACAAAATTTGACTTCAGTTTGAAGAGAAGATTGAATATCTTGTAAATAATTGTATAACATCGGAATAACAACGACAGCTGTAATTGATGCAACAACTGAAATTGTAATTCCAGCAAAAGCTAATTTTCTTAAAGAATTTGTTTCTTTTTCAATAAGGCTTGAATCATCTTTAAAACTCATCTGAAAATTTAAAAATTGAATTCAATTTTTGGAATAAAATTACCTCGGAATGAAATCAAACTGAGATTTGATGATAATTTTTTGTTGTTCATTTTCCTTTTATACAAATCAAAAAATAATTGTCGAAAAACTTTTAAACTATGCAGTTTTTTAATGTTTAAGTTTTCTTTTTTATTAAACATTATTGGGGGAAAAAGCTAAAGAGAAAACAATTATTACAATTTTTTGTTCTTTTTGCCCAATGTTTCTATTGTGATATTTATTGTGACACGGAAGTTGAAACGGAAAAAATCGAAAACTGTAAAAGGGAAAGTTGATCGAAGGAATATCTTAAATTAATCTTTTCTCTTTTTGTTTTTGGCCGAAATTATTCAGAATAAACGCATTTTTTTTTCTTTTGAAACAAAGAAATTATTGAAAATGTTTTTCTCAAAAAATTTTTTTTTCTCCGAAAAAAAAGATCTGAAAATTTGAATTTTATTGAGAAATGTTGAAAAGCCAGAAAAAAAGAAAGAGTTTGGTTTTTTTATGTGAAAAATGAGGAAATTTAAAATTTAATCGTTTTTATCTTGGTGACAGCTGTGCTTGGAAAATTATTGGAATAATCATGGATGGATAAATAAATTTCAAAAATTGAGTTGAAATTTTGAATATCTGGCCAACAATTTCGATAGATCTTTATTGAGTTTTACGTGAAGTACGTGGAATTTTTTTTCAAATTTCTTGAGTCAAACTTTTATCAAAAAAAAAAAAAAAAAAAAAAAAAATTTTGTTTCAATTTAATTCGGCCAGTTGTCACTTTTCTCTCACCAACGAGCGTTTTTCATTTTTTTTTTCCGCTTTTTTTTCAAAATCCAATTTCATGTTTCAGCTTCTCATCGATTAAGCTTAAATTTTGATTCGATTTTCAGATCAAAACTCGACAAAAATGTTTTCTATGGCGAGAAAAAAGCTGAGCATGAGAAGGTGATTGGTTATTTCTTTTTTATTTTGAATATTTTTTAATTAAAAAAAAAGATTTTCGTTGAATCAATTTGAAAAAATAAAAGTTTAAAAACAAAATTATTTTTGACACAAAACATAAAATGTTTTTCTTTTTGAAAGTTGTGAAGGAAAAAAGCTGAGTGAATGGTCGTTTAGAAATATGATCCTTCAATGTTTTGTTCGTTCAGCCACCAGTCAATCATTTTTTTTTCTTTCGTTAACAAAATTATTTTTCTTAAAATTTCTGAAAAAAATGTTCCGAAATAATAAAAAATGGAGCGCAAAAGAATTGCGAAAACAATTTGAAAGACAAAACGAATGTGATGAATCATTTTTAGATGATTTGTAAGTTCAAAAAAAAAAAATTTTTTTTTTTAAATTTTTTCTCATTTTTTTTAAAACTCAGTTAAATTTTCAGAAAAGAATCTCGAAAATGGCGAGATCCACCAGAAAAAGCATTGAGAATTGAAAATATTCGCTTAAGATCTACAAATTTGCCGTTGGAACAAGTCGAAGAAGTCGAAAAAGTTGCATTTAATTTGACTTTTTTTCGTTGTTTTTCAGGCAAAAAAACTACTCGGCGATGCTCTTCAGCTTTGTGGAATTGAAAATGAAATTGCAACTTTTTTAAAAAGAAAATTTGATGAAATATACGGTTTTTTTCATTTTTTCTTAAAGGTTTTAATAAATTCAATGCTGGTTTGGTTTTTAGGTGGGCATTGGCAGTGTATTGTTGGACGAAATTTTGGAAGCCATCTTGATCCAATTCAATTTATTAATTTTACAGTTTCAAAAATTACTGTCGTTTTATTTCGATAAAAAGCAACAGCTGGGTGTAAATAAATGTTGTCTTTCATAGATTTTTTCCATTTTTCTTCCATCAACAATCACAGTTTTTGTTATGAGCAATTATTTTGAGCATTTTCTAAGTTTTTGACAAAAATCTGAAATTCAAATCATTTTTTTATTGATTTCTTTTTGTTTTTCTTTTTTTTTTTAGAAAACCTGATGTTGATGTTTTGTTTCTTCAACCCGTTTTAAGAGATTTTTAATATTGATTTTCTGTTGTTCAATGCTTCGATCAATTTCTTCAAAATTGTTTTTTCTTTCTTGAAAATCATCTCGATTTTTTTGAATTTCCGCTTCTTTTTCTTCGTTTATTCTTTTATCAATCAATATTATCGATTGATTCAATTCTGATTTCAATTCTGAAATTTCTTTTTTCCATGAAAAATTTTGTTTTTCTTTAACCATCAAAGCTGGAATTTTCAACCGATTCCTTTGGAATTTCTGGTTCAACTTCACATTTTTGCGAGTTTCTGTTGTCTTCTGAATTATTTGATTCATTCTGTAAATAATAAAAGAATTTCAAAATAATTTGTGTTGAAATTCAATGAAAAAAACTATTTTTACCGGCAAAATAAATTTGGAAGAAATTGAGACTTGGTTGTTGTCACAAGACAATTGATTTTGAGCATTTTGTCGATTAGAAAATGTTGGAAAAAATAAATAAAAAAATAACAAAGAAAAAATAAGAATCGAAATAATCAATATCATTATCATTCAAGAAGAATTTGTTTGAAGTTTAATCGAAAATAACTTTCACCAGCAGCAAACAAAAATACATAAAATGATGCTCATTTTTGGTGTCAGAAATGCATTTTCTAGTAGTTTTCCTCTTCTTTTTTTCCTTTCCTCATTTATCTCAAATTTTTGTTGAAATTTTATTTTTATCAAAATTCGTTCATTTCCAGATTTATCAATTTTTTTCTGAAATAATTTTGATTTCTAGTAAAAAAAGAAAGTTTTTTTTCTCCAATTAATTTTTTAAATAAAAAAAAACGAAACAAAATAAACAAAAATATGTCGACGAAACTTGATAAATATTAAAAAATATGGATTCTTGCGCAATTCTTTTATTTCTGCCGCATCGATCTTCAACATTCTAACAGATGGAGAAATACTGCTTATTGAGTTAAACACATTTCTTATAGACAATACGAATACGAGATGACCGCCCGGAAAAATGAGAAAAGTGAGAAAGAAGACGACGACGACGACAACGACGACGACAAGTGGCAGCTCATAAAATCGATGCAGTCCAATTTACCACTCCCTCTCCCCCATGCTATTTGGTTAATTAGCAGCGGTAATGAATTTACGATAAGCTTGAAACAAAAAAGAAACTCAAAGAAGAAAACTTGTAAAAGTTTGTTGTAATAATTGGCGGTAAAATGAAATAATTTGGATTTCTATTTTATGATCAGTGAACACGTGGCAAATGTATTTCTTTTTTGAAGAAAAAAAAACAGCTTTTTTTTTCTACATTTTATTTTTATGTTTTAAAAATGTTTAATTTCTTTAAAAAAAGCTTTAAATATTTTTAAAATTAGCACAGTAAAACACTACAGTACCATTCGATAACTCTCTTCTCTGAAATTCCAAAAACGAAAATCGCTAAAAATGGTTTAACACGTTTTCTTTTGTCAACTCGTTATGTCGTTGTTTTGTGCTCATGACACAACATTTTCTTCGATCTGACGCAACTCAACTGATTGCGCCATTTCAGACCGCAAAAAAGTGAAGAAAGGAACCGACAATCATCGTCATCATCATGATTAAGCCCCGCCTACTTAACGGTAATATCCCTAGTTACAGATTTCAGAAGACATAAAGATTCGTTTTGTTTCTTATGTCATTTTTTGTCCTTATTACGTGAATATTACAGTAATCGAGTTTTTTTTTAGTTGAATTTTTGAATTTTTTTTTCGTTTTGATTTTTCAGCACAAAAATGGCAACGGATATTCAACAACAAATTGCAAGTGGAATTTATGATACAACAACTCAACAACATATAAAAGCAATGAGCCAAATGTGGAGCTTTGATCAATATAATACTCAGCCATATTCAAATGCATCAATGATTAAAGAAGATAAAGTAAATTAATTTTTTTAATTTGGAAAAAAAAAGAAGAAAAAAAGCAATTAAGTTTGATCCAATGAAAACAGAAAATATGAACATGTTTCATCCATTTTTTGCTCAACAACTTTCAAGTTTTGCACAAATTCCACCCAACTCGGAACCAAGAGACTCGCCACATCCATCGAAAAAGAAGCCACAACCGGTTCCTGAAGCACAAAAAGATGAGGTTTTAATTCTATTTTCCAAAAAAAAAGGCAGCAAAGAAAAAAAAATGAGAAAACAGAAAAAACAAATTATTTTTGTAGAGTTATCGTGAACGGAGACGACGAAATAATGAAGCAGCTCGAAAATCAAGAGAACAACGAAAAAAAAACGAGGACAATACAAGCCGCAGATTGGATTTTGCTCAACATGTACGTTCCCCCCCCCCCCCCCCCCGTTTCAAACTTCAAAAATGACGTATTTCCACCCGTGTCTTCTACCAAAAAATGCTCCAAAAAACTGAGATTTAAACAATTGTTTTCTCTTTCAGGAAAATTTCATTCTTCGACAAGAAATTCAACGTTTACATGGAGAAATTGAACGGCTTAAATATGCTTGTACTTCATTAACATCTCAATTAACAATGTTGACAACAAACTCCGCTCAAAATCCTTCAACTTATTAATAAAACTCATACGACATTCCACTTTTACGCTGCATGTTTTTCTTTGCCGAATTGACAACGTTTCATTCATTTGAATCAAATTTGAATGTGTTAATATTGTTGCTGTTTCACTTACGGTTCTCTCTTGGAAAAAATAAATTTTTTGTTTTTTTCAGAATAAATATTTTTCTCTTTTTCTTGTTATAAAAAAAAAGATAAATGAGGCGCATCGTATTTTGGTTGAATTTGCTGTTCTCTCAGTTGACTAATTTATATTCATCTCAAAGGCTTTATATTGTAAGATTCCTTATATAAATATATATATATATATATCTATATATAATTTATATTTCGAAATATGTTCTCAGATTTCTTTTGACCCTTTTTTTTCTGTCTCATCTTTTTTTTTGCCTTTTTCCATTTTTATATATTTCAAATGATATGTCATACTTTTTCGAAGTTTTTTTTTTTAGCTTTTTTTCTTACTTTCAACAGCCAAAAAAAAGCAAAAGCTCTAACGAAAAAAAGTTCATTCATTTTTATTGAAGATTTCAATATTTCTCCACATAAAATAATCACTTTTCGGGATTACGGTCAATTTAATAGTACGTATTTCAATGTGAAAAAACACGCAAAATTGCAGAAATGTTTTTTTAATTAATTTGGAATTCCTAATTTTTTACTTGAACCTTTTTTTAATTTATTTTTTCTGTTTTAATTTAATTTTTATATTAATAGATTTGAATTTTTTTTATGTAAAAAACGATCATAAAGTCCCTAAAAACTTCAAAATCATTTCAAGTTTTTAAATTTCCTTTTCGAATATTTATTTTCTAACTATATTCTCAAATTCAAGTCCCTGACAACAACAAAAAAAACAAGTATCTTAAAAGTGTTGTCAAGAGAAACTGAAAATTGTATTTAAACATCCAAATAACGATAGAAAAGTTTTCTGTTCATTTTAGTGTTTTGTATTATCCGTTTTCTGTTTTCTTCTCTCAGAAACGTTGTGAATTTAGCTTTTTTCGAAACTCGCCAAAATTTCTTTTTCAACGATAGGCTGTTTTTTTTTTGCCAAGAGACCCAGTATAGAGCACAACTCTAATGTGAACACATACACATAGAGACATGCTGAAGAATAAGCAAAACGAAAAAAAATGAGACACGGCCACATTGTGTATGAAAAAAAGAGAAATAGGACTGAAAAAAAATTTAAGGCCCCATACACGCAATGCAGAAGAGCAGCAGCAGCAACACTATTTTTCTCTATTTCTCTCACTATCTCTTTAATTCACATACACACAAACACTAGAAAAAAAGAGACGGGAGGGAAGAATCGAGCCGAAGCAATATGAACCGCGACGCGAACATGTTGCGATGCGGATCGCTTTGTTTTTTGTCGTGCTAGTTGTCATTTGTGTGTCTGTGTTTGAGTTTCTTAACGCCAACTTTATCTCTAACGTTAAGTGAGTGAGTTTATGTATGTATATCTTTTTTTTCTCGATCCTTCTTCATTTTTTTTTAAAATAAGTGACGTTCCTTATTCTTTCCTTTTTTTTTCAAATTAAAAAAATTTAGATAGCTGGAAACGAAGCTAAATTAATATATCGATTACGAAATTCATTCTTTTTAATTTGCTAAGCAGTTGACTTATTGAAAGAATTTTCTAGAAAACATGAATTTCGAAACTTCATTTTGGTTGTTTTAAAATTATTTATTTAATCAGAAAAGTCAATTGAAAACAAATTTAATATTAATTTTTGAAAAAATACATTTTGTTTTAAATTTGGGCGAAAAGAAATATTTGATGACGTTTTGTAAATATTTTTTTCATAAATTTAAAAATGTTATTTGATTTACAGTAGTTCGACCTGTGTCATTCATCTTATCAAACTACAAATTGAATAGAAAATAAATATTTCAAAATTTAGTGATTCAAGCATATTTTCGAAAAAAATTGCCGCATATTTTCTTATAAATAAATCCGTAAAAAATGTATACTTCTCCCCTCTGGCTTGAGTAATTTGATATTAGCAAGCGAGGCGATGAAAATTTTTTCAGTGTAGGAAAAAAGAAAACGTCCCTCAAATTCACTCCCTTCATGTTTTTTTTTTAGAAAAAGATGGTGATTCTTCTGAAATTTAAATTCGATAAAAGCGAACGACTTGACGGAGTTAATAAAAACCAATAAAGCGAACATAAACCATGTAGAAAACAAATTTATGACTCTTTGGTTAGGTTTTGAAAAAAATTTAACTTTTTTTAAGACTTCTAGAATGGGGGTTTTTTGTAAGGGTTCCGATCATGTTGGCTCGAATCTGAGTTTGTTTTCCCTTAAAATGTATATTATTTCAAAAGAAAATTATTCAAATGAAAGTATTCAAATATCTATTCTTAATTTCTATTCGAATATCGTGTGAAAATTAAACTAACGAAATTTATTGTTGTGTATGATGATTATCAACGTATTATGAAGTATTTTTTGTTCTGATGAACAAACACAATTGTTTGAAAATAAATAAATCAAATCACGAGATTTTTTCACTTCAATTTATTTTTCTATTTCTAATAGATTTCGTATGATTCATCTTTTAGCTTGATCTAATGGACATGTGATATTATATCTTTTTTTGCACTTTTGGTTTTATTTAATCACATGATTTTGTTTCAGGCATTTTTCTCAATAGCAATTCAATCTGTAATCTATTCTCGAAATATTTTTTGTTGCTCATTTTCCATTCAAGCATTGTTTATTATAAAATTATAGTTATAAGATGACAACAAACAATTGATTATACGTAAGGGTTTCTCCATCAATATATCTTAGATGATGATGATGATGATGATGATTGTTTAATGAAAATGCATAGAATATATCAGAGAAATAGAATGTTAGAATCTTTGTGTATGAATAAATGACTGATGAGAGTGGTTTAATTAAGAGAGAAATTGAAAATTGAAACAATAGTTAATCAAAAGTTTGTTCTTATTTAAAATATTAGTTTTTCAAATTTAGGAAAATGAATTAATAACGTTAGTTTTATGCTTTCCAATTTTTTTTTCTGTTTTTTAATTTAAAATTAGTTTAAATCAAGTCAGACTTAATCAAAACCAGATTTTCTTCATAGCTAAATTGTGCTATTGAAGATTATTGAACTCATTTTTAGTATGCTGTGTTATATTAGAATAAAGTATTCTGTGTGTCGGAAGACAAGATTGGAGATTACTGAATGGCCTAATGATGTCGTTGTTTGGGGTGGCCTTTTTGTTAGTCTCTTTTAATTTTTTTTCCCCCAACTTTTTTTCTCCTCTTTTTTCCATAAAAAAAGATGAAATAAATGTTGTTAGTTTTAGAAAAGTTTAATTTTATTCGACATTTTTTCTTTGTTTTTAGTAAAACAGATGGATGGACGCATTGATGTGTGTATGGAAGCTTCTTCTCGTCGTTTCTTCTCTTAAATGAGTTTGCACACATTGTTTCCTCTGTTTCTCTTAGTGTCCTCGTTTCACAATAGTATGCACATTGATATCTTTTGTTTCTAAAGTTTTTTTTTCTCAGCGCGCTCTTTCCTTACTGAAGAATTGAACACACAATCTTTTAGATAGAAAAAGAAAACAAGAGAAGTATACGCGAGCTTGTGAAGAACGTCGCGAGCTTTTAGCAGTTTTTTTCTTTTTCTCTACCACTTTTCATTTACCAAAACTGCAATAAATGGTTGGTTGATGTAGCTAATTAAAAACTAATGCATGTATTGACCAGAAATAAAAAAATTGTTCGTATATGGTCTCGGTTATTTTTTGTTGGTATAGTTAAGTATGAAGATTAATATTTTCTTTTGGTTTTGCTTACGTCCAGAAAAAAAACTCAGGAAAACGATAAGTCGAACCCAGTTTTTTATTATCTATAAATTCATTCAATTCATATTTTAAAATGATAGAAGATCTAGTGAAAGATTATGAGTTGTTGAATTACGCTAGTATTAGTAAAGAGAAAGAGAGAAAGATATAAATGTGCGATAAAATCGGAACGGATTGGCCTGATCGTTTTTGTCTTTTTCGTCCGCTACATTTTCTTTTTCCTTCTATTTCTTTCATTTTGAATATTGTTGAAGAGTTGGCCGATATTGTCCGCGTAATCTATATTTTTGTCGTATCAAACACTAAGGGAAATGAGAGAGAGAGAGAGTGAAGAATATAATTTGTAAAATATTTTTCTCGTCGTACGGTTTATATATGCAGTTAATTAGTCGATTTAGGTTAGTTATATTTATTTATATAAATTCTCAAACTGTTTCATTCTTTGTTTTTCTGTCGTTTAGATGTGTACTTTCTATCCATTTTTTTTCCAATTATATCAATATTTTTTTCGATGCTCCTATGATAATAGTTTTCGAGTTATAATCATATAAAAAAAGATTAAAAGTAAGCGCACAGAAATAAAAAGAAGAGAAATAGAGAAAAAACTAAACCAACAAACCGATCGATTATTTCATTTTTTCTTTCGTTCTTCTGTTTGTCATTTTTATTCGCCTCTATGTTCTATATTTTAGTTTTTCAATTTTTCCAATTTGTTTTTCTTCGCTAATCATTGACTCGTTCGTTCGTCTGAATTTTAACTCTCTCTCCATCCATATCCACCATCGTCTCCTCAACAACAGCCAGCAACAACAACAAATACATTATTGTTTTTAGTCTTTCAAGAAATAACTTGTTTTTTTCTCTTTTCTTTTTAATTCTCTTCTTTTTTTATTGAGAAATCAAGGGAAAAAAAGATGCTCTTCTTCTTTTCCTTCTAAAAAGAAATAATTATTTTTAGTAGATGCATTGTCTCATTTGTTAAATTGAAACAATTTTCGGATGACAAGTACGATATAATTGATGCCGATATAGTTGCCAGTTTGATTAGATTACGAAATCGCTTTTTAGTAGCAATATAGAAAAGCTCATTTTAGGAAAGCGACACACATACACAACATTGAAGTCATTTTTCTCCTTTTTTTCTCTTATTTTTTGTTGCTTTGATTGGTTGGCTGATTGTATAATTTGAATGGTTGAAAAAAGAACGGATGACTCAACCTTTACATTTTCGCTATTTCTCTTTTTCATCCGTGAAGAAAATTCGAAAATGTATTGTGTTTTAAAGACGAAAAAGAAAATAAAAGAAAGACAATCAATTTTAGGAAAAAAAAAGAGATGGGAATGTTTAAAATTTTTTTTTTAGCTTTTTTATCTCAATCAATTTTTTATCGCCGCTTTCTTTTAATCGATTTTTGAATTCAAACGACATTAAAAATCATCATTTTAGTTAGCAAGGGTGGAATTATTGGTGGACAGCCTTAAAGTGAAGAGCGTCACCCTGTTGGTTGTCAAATCGCCAATTTGAAACGAGTTATGTGTATTTTCATGGTCATGTCGGTTGTGTTCCTTCGTTTTTCTGGTCTTTTGTCAACGTTTTCTTTTCGAATTTGAATTGCTTTGTGGTAATATCAAACTCCTTATTCTTCTTATTTTTCCTATCCCTTTTTGTCTTTCTTTTGTTGTTGCCATTCATTTTTTTTTCATCGCCAAAGAAATAGAACAAGCGACACTATAACTAATTGTGTTGGGGTTTATTCTCATCTTAACACAATGAGTGTGAAAGTTGGTGTAAAAGTTAAAGGATACTTATCATTAATGCGTATAATATATGCCATTTGTCGATGTTATTCTCTATTTAGTAATGTCGTTTTCTTTTTATTCTAATCATTATGTATTTTATAGTTTAGCTTATTTAAATTAGTTCACTCATTTTGTTTAGTCAGTTTAAAAATCATTTCAATTTTGTTAAAGTTTCAAAACGGTGAACTCAGTAAGGTAAATTGTTCAACGTTTTAAACTTAAATTCTCCCAACTTTGATTCATTACACTTTGATTATTGTTTGATTAACAAATAATAATCCCCATGTTGCATGTGCTTTAAAAAAAATAGAATTTCGGATGGTATCAGTTTGAATGTATTGAAATAGGGCTTTTTAGTTAGATGCTTCGCATTTGAATTAGATTGGCACATAGAAATGGAAAACTAGGAGGACCCAGGAAAGAGAGAGAAAAGTCGAATGAAAGAAAAAAAAGAGAAGGAGCACAGTAGATGATGATGATGGTGATGATGATGATGAAGATGATGATGATGATGGCGGCGTTATGTGTATATATGGGGTGTGCGCATCTCGCCAAGCTCTCTTCTCGGTCTTCTCTTCTACCAACCAATTCCATCTATTTTTGTGTTTCTTTTCTTTTCTTTTCTTATTTACTTATTTGGCACTTTTCATCATTTCAGTTAAATGAATTCAATTGTAGTCTTTATTTTTTCGATTTCAAGTATTTTAAGTCAAAATAGGTGACCATTGTTTTGATATTACAATTGAGAAAAGAGAAATTGGGTTATCTTTTTTTTTCTATTAATCAAAACATTTTTTCAATTTTTTTGACTACACGTTCTCAAATGAATCATTTCTTGATGTTATGAATCATAGAAAATATTTATTTTTTCTTTTTCCTCCGTCTATCACTTCATTTTCGTTATTTTAATCAATTGATTCGTTCATGTGTTCGTATTTCGTCATATTTCTTTTCACATTCTTTTGTTGAATTTAACTTTTTTTTAAATTATCATTGTTTTTCAGGGCTCTACGGGTGTTCCCTCTTATTCTCTCTAGATAGATGGCCGCAATTAGAAAAAAGGTTAGTTTTTTAAATTTAAATTTTCTACTTTCATTTGAATGACAAAAAATGACAAATTGAAGATAATTGTTGCTATTTTGGGTGAAAAATAATTATATTCATAGATCTAAAAATTCAAAAATTAAATAAAAATGCGATTAATTTCCAGTTGGTTATCGTCGGTGATGGTGCGTGCGGAAAAACGTGCTTACTGATTGTTTTTAGTAAGGATCAATTCCCAGATGTGTACGTGCCAACTGTATTCGAAAACTATGTTGCCGATATTGAAGTTGACGGAAAACAGGTTAGCTTTAAACAGAAATTTCAACAAAAATAATTGTAATAAAAACTTACTTGTATCAAAATATTTTTATGAAAAACAAGAAATGAAAAAAAAATTAATGAAGTATATTTTCACCTTAAAAAAAACTTTGATACTTGTTAAAAACAATAAATGATAAATAAATATAATGATATATTACAGGTTGAGCTCGCACTTTGGGATACAGCCGGTCAAGAAGATTACGATCGTCTTCGCCCGCTGTCATATCCAGATACCGATGTAATTCTGATGTGTTTCTCGATTGATTCACCGGACTCTTTAGAAAATATTCCGGAAAAATGGACACCAGAGGTTCGAACAATGCTAATCACAGTATATTACTGATTTATAAATTTCTAGGTGAGGCATTTCTGCCCTAATGTGCCAATCATTTTGGTTGGAAACAAAAAGGATTTGCGTAGCGATCCACAAACAGTTCGTGAATTGGCGAAAATGAAGCAAGAGCCCGTGAAGCCGGAACAAGGGCGTGCTATTGCTGAACAGATTGGTGCATTTGCATATCTTGAATGCTCAGCTAAAACAAAAGATGGAATTCGCGAGGTAAAAACAATTAAGTTAAAATTATATAGAGTGACGTTTAAAAAATTAAAGGTGTTCGAAAAAGCAACCCAAGCAGCACTGCAGCAGAAAAAAAAGAAGAAGAGCAAATGCATGATTCTGTAAGATGGAAGGAAAAATGTCACAAAAAAATGTGCCCAGCGTACATTTTTCGTGCGTTGTTTAATTTGTGTGTGTGTGTTTTAAATTTAAATATCGCTTTTCTTCTCTTTCTTTTGTTTCCTTATTCTTTACCATCCCCATTTCTTCGTCTCAATTATTATTTTCTGTGTTTTTTTATTAAATTAAATTTCCAATACACATCTCTTCTAGGTTTACCGTTTTTTATCGATTTCGATTTTCAATCAATTTGTGAAAACAGTCGCAATTTGATATCAAATTCGCAAAAACTGTGTTATTCCATTAAAAAAAGTTCATCTCTTTCTCTTTCTCTCTTTTTTAAAGTTTAATTGTATTGTTTTCTTCTCTAAAGTCCCAATCCCATTCTCGTTCCAATCCAATGTTCTTTTTGTTCCAGATTTTTCTTCTTAAACCACTAATATTTTTGTTTTATATATTTTTGGACAATGATTTTAAGAATCAATATTCTATTCTATATTTAGCTTCTTTTGCTTTTTCCCATTCTTTTTTTTCTTCATCATAACGTGTTTAAAATGCACTTTTTGAGATGAAGCTTAACATTTCTGAAATTGACTCGAAAACAAATAAATTAGTGGTTTTTATCTCAAAAAGTGGCGGCTTTTAAAAAAATGTTCTTTAAAACAGAAAATAATGCGCTTAACATTTTATGCGCAAAAATAGAAAAACTGAAACTTCTAATTTTTTGCTCCTTTTCATTGCTCTTCCAACTTTTGTAGAACTTGAACAAAATGCGATTTTTTCCTTAATAGAATTTGTTTGTTTTTTTTACCTTCCGTTCACATCATCACAAATATTCAAAAATTGTTTCAATGACAGAAAGAAGAAAAAAGACAACAAATGTTTTGTATTATTATTATTATTGTTTTCTTTATGTAAGGAGAAATGAATAATTATTGGAATAATTTGTTAAAAAAGTGAATTAAGAAAAGATTGGTCTGCTTCGAAAGGTAAAGTGACGTTCATTCCAGGAACCTGAAAGGAAATCATTTGTTTTTATTTTAACAACAACAACATTTAAACCTGTGATTGAGTTCTTTGAATCGCTTCTTGCGCTTTTTGATTTCCAGACCAAGAACGTCGAGCAACTCCATTTGGAACATCCCAATTTAGCATTGATTCACAACGACGATCAGAATGAGTTGAACCATCTAAAACCATTCCAAATCCACCATTGATAACATCACCCCAACCAACACCGCCACCATTATGAAGTGAAATCCATGTTGCACCACGAAATGAATCACCTTTAGTTTTTGTTTTTGAAATTCGAAATATTTAAACACTCAAAATATTACCAATACAATTTTGAACGGCCATATCAGCTGTAAAAGCGCTTCCATCATAAATATTTGATGTTTCACGAAATGGTGAATCAGTTCCAGAAACATCATGATGATCACGTGAAATTACAATTGGTGCCTTTAATAAACAAAAAAAAAACATTTTTTTCTTAAATTGTTTTTTTTTCCAACTTTGACTTTTCCATCTCGAACTAATTGATTAAAAGATTTTGCTAATTCAACTCTTCCAGCTCGATCTGAATACAAAATTCGAGCTTTTGATCCAACAACAAGCTCATTTTTCTCAGCTTCTTCGATCCATTTTTGATTGTCCGAATATTGCTGTTTTACATAATCCGGAACTTGAGTTTTTTGTAATTTTTTCATAATTTCACACGCTAATTCATCAGTTTTCTTCAAATCTTCATCTAATCCAGATGTACAAACCCATCGAAATGGTCCAAATCCCATTGAGAAAATATCTCTGGAAAAAAAATCAATAAAACGCTTGTTGATATGATAAAAAATCAAAACCCCATTATATCCTGCATATAACTTGGATATTTAAACGATTTATCATCTTGAGCATCTTTTCGAAGAATATTTGCACCAGCTCTATGACATTCAAGTAAAAATGCATTTCCATAATCCCAAAAATACATTCCTTTCGCCGTTAGTTTGTCAATGGCTGAAATTTGTCGAAGAAGACTGAAAAAACTTTTCCTTTTTAAATTTAAAATCAATAATTTGGTGAATAAACTGAAAACCTTTTTTGAACTAAAATTTTGAAATGTTCAGGATCTTCGGTCATCAGACGATTTGATTCTTCGAAAGAAATTCCTACTGGATAATATCCTCCTAAAAATGGATTGTGAAGTGACGTTTGATCTGATCCAAGCTCAACTAAACATTCATTTTCTTCTGTTAACTTTTCCCTGAAAATCAATGTGAAAATCAAGACGAAGCATTTTGAGAAAAAAAAATACCAAAGATCAACAATATTTCCTAAATATCCAATACTGATTTTTTCTTTTTTTCCTCGATATTCTTTGATCCACTGAATAATTTGATCCAAATTATCCGAATAAATATCCAACCATCCTTGTTCATATCGTTTCAACAAGGCTGTTTTACAAATCTTCAATTATTTTTTTCCTTTTCCTAATGGAAATTTGAAAAAAAACCTCAGCAACAACTCCAATGCATCCAGCAATTTTCGCAGCTTTTGGCTGAGCTCCACTCATTCCGCCTAATCCAGAAGTGACAAAAACTTTGCCATTCAATGAATCCAAATTTTGACGACGTCCCGCATTGAGAACGGTTATCTGAATGAAGAAAAACGCATTTTTGTAAATTTTGATTTAAGAAAAGAAATAAAATGATTCCAACTGTAGTTCCATGAACAATTCCCTGTGGACCAATATAACAAAAACTTCCAGCTGTCATTTGTCCATATTGAGTTACACCAAGAGCAAAAAATTTATCATATAATTGTTTGGTCGAATAACTCGGAATCATCTGAATATAAAATGAAAATCAATCAATAATTGTTTTTTTTTGTTGAAACTGACCATTCCATTTGTTATCGTCATTCTTGGTGAATCTTCAGATGATGGAAATAATCCTAATGGATGACCAGAATAAAGAACGAGGGTTTGATCAGATTTCATTGAAACTAAATAACGAAAAACTAAACGAAATTGAATCCAATTACTGAAATTTAAACAATTTTTTCTTTAAAAGTAACAAAAATTAATTACCTAAACACTTGACCATTTCCACCGTAGGTAACTAATTCTTGCGGAAATTGTGCAACTTTTGGATCGAGATTATTTAAAATCATAAGAATAATTGCGGCTGATTGTTGACATTTTGCCGGAATTAAATCGATTGGAATTGAATTCAAATCGAAATTTGGCATAAATCGATAAGCATAAATATGACCAAACTCATTGAGCTCATCGAGAAACTCACGTGCTAATTGATTGTGATGCTCAACTGGAACATATCGTAAAATATTTTTAATTGCCAACTAAAAAAAATTCTATTTTTAAATTAAATTGAACTGAAAAAATTTGAAAAATTACAATTTTTTCCGGTTTGGTTAATGAACATGGTCTTTTTGGAGCATGAGCAATAGCTGGATTTTGTCTTTGCTCAATTGGATAGTTTAAAAGCGGTGAAAATGGATCAACAAACAATGAATTGATGTTCATTTTTTTTTTCGAATAATCAAAATCCAATGTTGAATAGATTTGAATGTTTTAAATTCAACAACAAAAACATAAAACGAAAAATTGTTTTTAAAATCTTTTTATATTCTGTCTTAACCACGTGTATTTTCTTGAAATGTCTTCTTTAATTAGTCTAATAAAAACTATCAATTGATACCGTATCAAATACCTGTTTTTATGGTTATTTGTGTTCTTATCTTTTTATCTTTTAATTTTATCTATTTTTATTTACACAAATTTTGATAAACTTAAAAGTTTAAAAAACTCAAAAATTAAAAATTAAAATTGAAATTGTTAAAACTTTGAAGTGAGACTAAAGGCAAATGTTAATTTTACATTTGTATCCATTTGTGATAATCCAGCTTTGATCATAAAATGTTTCCAATTTTCTTTATGCTCGGGAGAAAAATGTCTCCATCTTGATAACTCAGCTAATGAGGCTTTCTAAATAGAAAAAATTAAAAGAATTTTAAAAATTTGAATTAAATTACTCCTTGTTCATCATCATCGTCAATTTTTTCTTCTTCTTTTTTTATTTCAGAGTTATCAACCTTCGCTGATTCTTCGAAATTTTTATTTATTTCAAAAGATTCGTCTTCTTCTAACTCTTCATCATCAATATCGTTATCATCCTCATCATCATCTTCATCATCACTATCCATCTCATTTTCTAATAAACCTGTTCCATTACATTTACACTCACAAAGATCGTGAGTGTTACAATTTGTTTCAGGATTGAATGTAAAAATATCAGAAAGTTCATCATTTGAAAATGTCGAAATTTTTTCTGAAAAAACACATTTTGAAAAGCTGTAATTTGTTTAATTAAATGTAAAAACCTCCAATTTCCATTACATCAATAACACATCCTAATCCTGTTTTTTTTATTTGCCTTTGTAACATTTTCTCTTCAATTGTTCCCTTAATTTTATATTCATTTTAATGATTTGTTTTTCACATTTTTTCAAACTGTTGTAATTAATCGATAAATGTGACATTCACGAACTTGTCCATCTCTCCAAATTCTTGCCATTGCTTGTTGATCATTGGCTGGATTCCAGTCTGAATCAAACAAAACTAATCGGGACGCTCCAATCAAATTTAGTCCAACTCCTCCTGAAAATAAAAAAAAACGCATCTTCAACGAAACATTTTGAATCACCAGCTTTTGTGCTTAATAAAAATACATTCTGTGAATTATGTGAATTATTAAATTGTTTGACTAATTTTTGACGATCTGCTACATTTGTTTTTCCATCAAGTCGAAAAACACAAAATTCTAAATATGTGCACAATTGTTCAATCATATCCAATGTCTGTGAAAAATTTGTTTTTCTTTTTTTAAAAACTCAAAAAATTTCTTGAACCAACTTCAATATAATTTGAAACAACAACTGCACATTCATTGAGCATTCGAAAACATTTG
Organism: Caenorhabditis drosophilae; assembly: GCA_963572285.1. Classification (NCBI taxonomy): domain Eukaryota; kingdom Metazoa; phylum Nematoda; class Chromadorea; order Rhabditida; family Rhabditidae; genus Caenorhabditis; species Caenorhabditis drosophilae. The sequence continues at coordinate 4,229,845 of OY751563.1, forward strand.
AGCATATCTAAAAATGCTGCTAACTTTCCAGATTCTTGTATTCCACCTTTGGGTTTATATTTATCAGGAAACGATAATAATAATCCTGAATGTCGAGTATCTCCATTTTTATGCTTTTCCATTAAATTGTCATACATCAACTTCGGATGATTACACAATTGTCTGAAAAAATATTTTACTTGAATGAAAAAAAAAACGGAAAAAACCTCGCAAAAAATATGAGAGAAAGTGGATCGCCAGTCATATTATCACAAATATCTTCATGAACTTTTTTTTGAATTTCCGATGCTTCACAGAATAAAATATATTCGACTAAAACTCCTTCTTTTTTTTCATTCAAAAGTCACAATTGTTTTAATTCTTACATTTTTCTGGAAGATGTGATTTATTAATATCAGATGTTCGTCGAAGCATACAATCATCAATCATTTTATTCAAAGTATTTGGCTTTAAATAATATTTTTATTAATTGAGATTAAATAAAATCTTCTTACTTCATCTGAGCAAAGTTTTAGAAACTCCGATAAAGTTCCGAACTTCGTTGGACGAACAAAATCAAGAAGAGAATAAAACTCATCGTAATCATTTTGCATTGGTGTCCCCGTTAAAATAAGTCTTTTTTTAATTTCAAGTGAACACAGCTTAAAAATGTTGTTTATTTTTGTGTTTTTTTTTTAATTTTAAAATACCGCTTTTCTCAATTTTCCATTTTTATTTTTGAGTTTATGTCCTTCATCACAAACAAGTATATCGAAATTGATTTCTTTCAATTTTTCAACATATCTAGAAAAAAATAATTTTTTTTTGAAAAAAAAAATAAATACAATTCACCTTAATGCCATATCATAGCTTATAATTAAATATGGATGAGATTTTTTTGTTGTTTTGAATGAATCAATATCCGATGATTTTTGTAGAATAACTGCCTTTAATTAAAGTTTTTATACATTTTTAAAATAATTAATTTTTTACGGGAAATAACATATTTCTCCACCATTTATTAAACTCAGCTTTCCAATTATTTACTAATGATGATGGAACAACAATTAAGCAACTCGATGAAATATTTTTTCCATTTTTACATCCTTAAAAACTATTGTTTTTAATTAAAAACAGTACGAAGCCATACCCCGAATAAGTGCCCATGTTGCTGCCATTGTTTGAATACTTTTTCCTAATCCCATATCATCTGCCAGAATTACTCCATTACTTGAATCCTAAACATTTTAAATTGATTTGAACTCGATGTTTTTCAACTTTGAACTTTTAATTTTTCAAAAATAAATCGAATTCCTTGTTTTTGATGCTCTCTTAAAACTCGTGCAAATCTTGGTTCAACACAAATTGGCAAACTTTTTTTTTCAATCACTTCTCTTTCATTCAGAACAAATAATGGAGCCTGAAAAAAACAATGTTTTTTCTTCAATAAAATTTTAAAAATTCAAGCACTTTTTCTGTTGTTACTTCTCCATCTGAATTAAGCATTGGACTGACAAATCCTCGTTTTGATGTTGAAATTGGTGATTTGTTTTTTAGAGTTAACGGGAAATTATACAATGAATTTGTTAAATAATTTGGAGCTCTTTTTTTTGGCGGCTCAATTTGATTTGAATTTGTCGATTCTTCCTTAAAAAAGCAAAAATTTGAAAGAAAAAAAATAAAACTTTGTTTTCAACTTTTGGTTGCATTATGAAATTTTTTATTTCAACTCTTTCTTGGATTTCAATACTCCAAGATCCTAAAACAACAATTCGACCATTTTCCAGATCATCAATACGTTTTAACGCTGACGATCTGTAAATTAAAGATCAATTTTTATTTCGATTGTTTTCCTTACTTGCAAATAACATCTTTTTCATTATCAGTTTTAAGGACACAAAAATCTGAATAGCAAATTAAAATTCCATCTCCTTCCCAAATTTTATTTTTTCTTGTTGAAGTTTTTCCATATAAAACTACAAATCTTGCAACTTCTTTTTGAGAATTTTCTTTAAATATGAATGTTTAAAAAATCATAAAAACAATTAATATACCAACTCCATCATAGGAATCTAAATGATAGGGTATTTTGCTCATTGTTCACCTAAAACTCCTTTCTGCTAATAATTGTGCACTTCAATGTTAAACAAAATATATTAAAAACAAGAAAATCAACGTTTTCATAAATTTATGTAGACGAATCTAATCAGTAAATTTATTAAAGAATTTAGTTTTTTTTTTGAAATAAAGTGATGAGTATTTTCAGAAGGCGAAATTTTTCGTAATAAAATTAAAAAAAAAGAACATAAAGCATCGGAACAATATAATATTGAGCAATCTTAGAAAAAAGTTAAAAAAAGAAATTTATGCTCACGATTATATCATATGGCAAAATTTGACATCCAATAAAACAAAAAAAATTAAATATTTCGAGGTTGTATCACAGATGGCGAAAAATAGGAGAAATTATGAAAATTAGTGTAAAACGGGGAAAATTTCACTATAAAATGAATTTGAAGTGAATTATTGCAAACAGACAGAAACACAAAAAGCGCGGTTTGGTGCCAGCAAAAAAATAAAAAATGGCCCATAAAAACAGGAAAACAAGTCAATATAAAATTATTGCATGATAAAAATGGACTATTATGATGTTGTCTTCACGAAAATACTGATATTTTTTAGTTTTTTTTTTAGCAAAAAATATACTTTGTCTTTAATTTTTTTGTTAAGGCTTGCAGTTCTGACTTAGCCATGTTAATCCTTCATGTAGCCCATCACCTGTTGAAGCACATGAAGGTTGAACATACCTTAAACAACATTTTGTAAATTAAAACTTTTAATGGAAAATCCTAAATCTGTATTATAATATTTTAAAAATTACCAGTTTCGATCACGAATTCTGGTCAAACCTAATTTATCTTGAATTTCATGTGGTTTCATTGCTGAAAACTAAACTTTAAAAAATTTTTGAAAATAGTAATTTACCATCAGCAAGATCTTGTTTATTTGCAAACACTAATATAATTGCATCTTTCATTTCTCTATCATTTATAATGCGATGCAATTCAACGCGAGCTTCATCTACTCTATAAATTATTTTAAGTTATATTATGAAAAAAAAATTTAATTTTAATAATTTACCTATCTCTATCGGCTGCATCCATTACAAAAATTAAAGCCTGTGTTCCTGTGTAATAATGTCGCCAAAGAGGTCGAATTTTGTCTTGCCCCCCGACATCCTTAAAATTAGTTCAAATTTTTTAAAATTCTTATTAAATTTCTTACCCAAACGTTAAATTTAATATTTTTGTATGTTACAGTTTCTACATTGAACCCAACGGTTGGTATTGTGGTAACAGATTGTCCAAGTTTTAATTTATATAAAATCGCTGAAATAAAAAAATGCGAAAAATAATTGAAAAAACATAATAAAACTTACTTGTTTTTCCTGCTGCATCTAATCCCAGCATAAGTATTCGAAGTTCTTTTTTTCCAAAAATTTTCGAAAGGATTTTACCCATTTCAGATCTAAAAATAATGGAAACTTTGAAATTTTTCTTCAATTAACGAAATTTAAAAATAAAGATAAGAATTAAGTAAAATAAAGAAAAAAAATTTAACACAATTATTAAAAGTAAATGTTGCGAAATTATTCGAATACAAACAAAAAGAGAATAAAAAAGAAAATAAAAATCAATTTCTGAACAAAAAGTAGTCACGCCTTCTTTTGCAGGCAAGTCGCATGGCGTTATGCAACCATCGCAGGGTGTCTCAAAATTACTTTTCAATTTGACGTGTTTTCAAAGGAAAATATTATTGTTGGGTTTCCTTTAAATTAATCAATTTTTTTCAAAATGAATTTATAAATGTTCAATTTTTAAATTTAATTGTTCAGGAATGAAATATTAATTAAATAAAATGGTCGAAATCAGTCTTGGAGTTTTGTTTAAAGGATTTAACGCCTCCAAATTTATTTTATATTCATGTTTGCTAGTTTTTGTCACTTTATTATCTTTAAAATTAGATAACAGAATTAAAATAAGGTATTAAAAATAATTAATTATAAATAAAAAAATATATATAAGCATTTTCAGCTATGCGTTTGTACTTTCACCTCTTTGGGCTTGTAATTTTCTAGTCTTTATTGGAGCAATTGTAGGAGCCTGCTCATTTTGTTCCAAACCACCATCAAGGTATAATTCAAATCAATTTTTTATCGAAAATATGAATTAAAATATTAAAAAAATTCTAGAAATGAAATAATGCTTCGAGTAGATTTCACATCAATGCTTATAACTGCCACCGAGCATATTTTTCTGTTTTCTTTTATAATTTTAACTTACATAAAGGTTAGAAACATTTAATAAAACAACTAAAATCAATAAAAAGTTTAAGCTTGAATTCGAATCTTGGTTTCGACCAGGATATCCTCTTCCATGGACTATTGTTTTTTGCCCGTTATTTTCTCTTTCAGTTTTATCAATTGGAATAGCAATTTGGGCTTTAAGACATGATAAACCATTTGAGGTAAACATTATTTTTTGATTCATTATTTAAAAAAGATAATTTTAGTTTGAATTTTTTTATGCCATAAATATCGTACAACTTGTTTTCATAGCTTTCAAGTTAGATAAACAGGTTAGAATTTAAATTAAAAATTAAAAAAAAAGGAAAAATAAATTAAAGATTGATTGGGTATGGGCTGTTGTGTTTATACCTTTATGGATCGTTTTATCATTAGCGGCTGTTGGTGTTCTATATGCTTTAGTTCTATCAATTGTTCTTGCAAGATCTCGTCATTTTATTCCATCTCATCGGCGTCAACACGTTTATTCAGCAATTCTCCATACTTTTCTTGTTATTCCCGCATTAGTTTGTCTTATTCTTTTAACTGGAAAATTAGATTCAATGAATTGGAATGATAAAGAATCAGCAAATGATCTCACTTATGTGGTATTAATTTGTAATTTTCCGAACAATTTATTGAAAAAAAATTAATTTCAGATTATTTTTGCACCGTTAAAAGTTTCATTATTTTTCATGGCAATTATTGCATTTGGTTTGAGTGGGCAATCACCAAATGGTGCACCATTAACGAATATTTGGTGGTTTGGGCTAAGGCAACCTCTTTGTCCTTTTCTACTAGAAAAATGTCCATCACTAAGAACTTATGCGAATGTTAGTTATCGGTTAGGTTCAAGAAGTCGAAGAGATCAACAGGTTAAAAAGGCATATGGGTGAACTTTTAAAAAATTACTAAATTTGAAGGAAGGAGCTAACGAAGAACGAGAAGCGGTAATTCGAGAAAATGAAGAAAATGAGGAAACAGATTCAGTAGAAAATAGGAAAAAAAATAAAACGGAAAAAAAAGGAAGTAATGGATCACAAAATGAATCAAGTAAGCGTCTTTTTATATGTTAAAATAATGTTTAAAGTAAAGATTTAAATGAAATCGGAGCTTCATCAGCAGCAATTAGTCGAGCAATGGCTCAATATAAGAATGAATATGGTTATTTATGGGCTGGTGATATTGCCCAACCAGATTGAAAAATATGGTTTCAATTATCATTGACAAAATTTTATCATGTTGTCTTTTTTTTTTTAATTTTTTTTGTCACATATTCAAATTCAACAATTTTATTTTGTTAGTTTATTCTAAAAATATAAGTTTCATCATCTGAAATAGCTTTAAAACGTGTAGCTTTTTTTAAATTGCAACATAAATGTGTAATTTTTAATTTTGTTTAGATCTCTGATTTTAAATAAAAAACAATTTATTTTGATTGAAAAATTGTGTAATTAAAACTTTAAGTCCGGTTTTGTCTCGTTTAATACTTGAAAAGGTTTAATTATTTAAAATATAAACTAAATTTTAAGTGAATGGCTTAAATGCGAAGTTTTTATGATATTGTTGGAATTGACGAAAGCGCTCCAATTGAAGAAGTAAAAAAATCATATTTTAATTATCTCAGAAAGGTTTTTTTTAAACTTATTTTCAATAAAAATGTCTAATTAAGGTTCACCCAGATAAAATAGGATCAAGTGGAATAATAAGTAATACTGAACAATTAAATACAGCAACTTTAATTTGGAATCGAATAAAAGTAAGAAAAAATATTTGTAAAACAAAAAAAAATGAATTAAAGACAATTTCTGGAAGAGAAGAATATAATTGTTGGTTGAGAGAGCAGAAGCTCAGAGAAACAAAAGGAATAATTGCAGAAAGAATTGAAATTGAAGAGGTCAGTAAACATATTTAAAAGAACCGTTTTTAAGAAAATAAGTTCAGGGCGAAGAAGAAGATATTGAAGAAATTTGTCGTTGTGGAGCTGACTTTGAAATAAATCCAGAACAAATTCGTCAAATTATTGATATTGGAATATTTGAGTGTTCTTCGTGTTCATTGTGCTTAGAAATTGTACGAAAAAATAAAAAATGTCCTTAGATGAAACAAGCACTAAAATATTAGTATTGGGAGATAGTTGTGTAGGAAAAACATCATTTTGTCATTGTGTTGCTGGAGAGTAAGATTATCGATTGATTTTCATTATTTCAAAATTTGAAAGCATTAAGAATGGGAAAAATATCTTCATCAACAATTGGAGCAACAATAATAATGGCTTGGCATGAATATCGAGCTGGAACACCAGAGCAGCGTACTGAATTATTAGAACTATGGGATATTGGAGGAATGATGGCTCATCGACCAGCCTCCCAAGTATTTTTTGAAGGTGCGGTTGGAGCTATTTTAATTCACGATTTAACAAATCGAAGAAGTGAAGAAGTTTGTAAAAAAATGCATTAAAATAAAATTAAAAATTTTGGAAAACTTGAAGAATCTTTCAACATGGCTTACAATGCTTGATGGAAAAGAACGAGTATTAAATAAAAAATCAAAAGATCCTGCCGCAGTAGCATTAAAAGTCGATATTGAAAGTTGTAACATTCCGGTTTTGATTGTTGGAACAAAATCAGATTTAGTACCACATAAGGGACCTGTTAGTTATGATCGGTAAATTTAATAATTTTGTTTAAAGTTTTTTATTAATATTATTAAAGACTTCATATTGATACATTAAAGCCAATTATAAGGGGATCCGCAAATAGTATTACACTTTCAAGGTATTTATTTTTAAAATAAAAATAAGCAAAAACAAATAAAAATTAAGGTTTTTTGATTCTTGTCTTGATCGAACTCGCCGAACATCATTAAATGGACCATCGTATAATAGATCACGTCGAAGTGGCGGTGGCGTAATGTCACCAATAACTAAAGTAACTTCAGCTTCAATAAGTTCGAATTCAAGTATTTCTTCATCTTTAACAAATCGCTCAGGTGTTAGTCCGTTTACTACTATTTCTATGGGTTAATTGTTTTTTTTTCCTCGGGAAATGTTGAATCGATTTATAAACGTGTTTTTTTTGAAATTTGTCTTTTTCTATTTCATTTTAAAAAATGATTCGAAAAATGTTCATTAAAATTGGATTTAAAGAAGATAACAGAGAAATAAATGCTGAAAAAATTGAAGTTTTTAATTGGTTTTTTTAATTTATAAAAACAAATGTTTAGATTGATATTCTGGATACGATCGAATCAACAATAATTAAAATTTTGGGAAAATATTCTGAAGATTTTATAATTTTTTGTGGAAATCAATTAATTTGGAAAGCAGAAAATGGCCGCGAAATTCCAATGACTGAAAGAAAATCTTCAATTTTAAAGTTGAATTTAATTGATAGAAAAAAATTTTCAGGATTTTTCCGATTTTTTCCAATACGAGTGGACAATTTATAACAAAAAATCCGAAGTTTTTTCAAAAATGCAGCGATTGAATAGGTTTTGTTAACGGTTAAAATGCGATCAAATTTGTTTTTCTTCAAATTTTCAGAGCTTATAAATCAGCCACAGATCGATTATCAAATTTTTTTGTCAAAACGTCTCTGTTTCATATCAAAATAACAATAAATGATGTTGAAATAAAACCAATTATTGACACAGGTAAAAAGGGGGGAAAAATCATTAAGATTTGAGTTTAAAAAGTCACCAAATTTGCATGAGCCCAAGTAACAATAATTTCAAAAAAGGCAGCCGAAAAATGTGGATTAACAGATCTAATCGATAATCGATTTATGATCACCGCAGCTGGTGTTGGTGGAATTGAACAATCGATTGGACAAATTTTAGATGGTTTGTTTTTCAAAAAAAAACATTTTTTTTTAAAGGAAAAACAATTTTAGTGGATTTGATAATAAATCAAATGGCATTTCCATGTATTTTAACTGTTATGGAAGAAAATTTAATTAAATCTGAAATGATTATTGGAATTGATTTTTTAAATTTTTATCAAGCAAATATTAATTTAATGGTTTTTTTTCAAATTTGAATTACAATTAATTTAAAAAAAACTGAAAATTTCAGAAAAAAATGATCAGTTTTAATGGAAAAAATGAAATCATAAAAGTCAATTTATTAGATGAAAATCAAAGTAAAATTTCAATTTTTGGAGTTGAATAAATTAAAAATAAAAATAAATTTTTTCTAAAAATATGGCGGAGGTTGAAGAATCGTTTGTTCCCATGCAAATTTTTCGACTTCTGGAACATTTGACAATATTTTTGAAGCCTAAAAATTGATTTTTAAAAAACCGAAAAATCATTGACCAAACATTTTACCTTGGAAATTGCAATTTCGAATTGTTTTCCATATTTATTTTGAAATTCAATTATATCAGTGACATCTTTACATTTGATCATTTTATGCGATAATTTTTCAATCTCAAAATTTGTTTATTTTTTCCATTTTTTTTTTGAAACGAAACGAAACGTCAAAATACCTGAATTAGAGTTTTATAATCATAATCAGATTCAAAATTTGAAATTAATTCGGCAATATTTGAAACATAATTCGATGTTGCTTCGATGCTCTGAATTGTTTTCAATTTTTTTGCAAAAAAAAAAACCAAAATTGTAAAATTAAATTACCAGTGGACATAAATTCTCATTTTTTCGACAATTATCGATTAAAAGTGACAAAACCCGTGAAGGATGATCTAAAAATCAACGAGAACTGTTTCCAAACAAAAAAAACGGTCAACTTCTTGTAATGTCAAAATGAGACCCACGAGCAGATTGAACAAGTCCAAAAAATATCAAAATTAGAATTTGAAAGAACATTTCGAATAAAATGAAATTTGGTTTCAAATTTTGTTTATATTTTTTACTTTTTATTAACAAAAATTGTCATTTGATATTTTATTTAAAAATAAACAAAAAAAATGATATTTTTACATTTTTGTTTATTTTAAAAGGAAAAAAAAAGATATGCAATAATCATCAAAAAAAAAAAAATTAGGAAAAAATGCAGATAAAATAGTGATTTAATTGCAAATATCTAAAAAATAAAAAAAAATTTCCTTTTTTTCTATTTAATTTATTGACGTTGAATGTTTGGTGGTCCACTTGGAATATACATCATTGACAATTTTCTTTCAGCTCCTTCCAAACAAACTGTTCTAACAAGAGCAGCCGTGACTGTGTATGGATCACAGTTGGATGATGGACGACGATCTTCAAAGTAACCATAACCATCATCATCGGTTGATCTTGGAATTCGAATTGATGAAGCACGTGAGGCAACACCGTATGAGAATTTATCAATGCTTGCTGTTTCGTGAAGACCTGTCAAGCGACGCTCGTTATCTTTTCCACCGTGTGGATCGTAATAAGCAATATGTTGTGGATGAACCAAGGAAAGTTTATTGATTGCCGACATAATTTCACTTGAAAAAAAAAGTTGTCATTTTTTGCTCAATTTCTTGTCTTCTCAAAAAACTCACTTTATTCCACCAGCTTCGCGCATTTTTTTTGTTGAGAAATTTGTATGACATCCAGCTCCATTCCAGTCGCCTTTGATTGGTTTACAATCGAACGAAGCAATGACACCAAACTCTTCAGCAACACGTTGCAATAAATATCTCGCCACCCACAATTGATCGCCCATTGCGATTCCTTCAACTGGTCCCACTTGGAATTCCCATTGTCCCGGCATCACTTCAGCATTCGTTCCAGAGATGCTGATGCCAGCGTAGAGACACGCGCGATAATGAGCTTCGACAATATCGCGACCATAAACCTTGTTCGCTCCAATACCACAATAGTATGGTCCTTGTGGTCCTGGAAAACCATTTTTCGGCCAACCGAATGGATGACCATCGATGTCAAGCAAAGTGTATTCTTGCTCCATTCCAAACCATGGATGTTGATCAGCAGCTTTTTCCATTACTTGAAGACATTTTTGACGATTGTTGGTTGCTGGAAAAAAACTTTTTTTCTTGATTATTAAAATTTCAAAATTTCAAATTTCAAATTTACGTGATTTTTTAAAAAAGAAAAATCAATTTTTGACCAAAATACATTTTTACACTTCAAATAAGTTTTCGTCATTATTTCACATGATAAACAAAACAGATGTCCTCCACTGTTTGCCTTTTCATTTTCTTCTTCTTCTTCTTCTTTTTTCATTTTTCTTTTCAAAAATTCAATTTATCCTACCTGTTGGTTGCTTTTTATTGTCGTACGTCTCACAAAGAACCAATTTATTCTTTCCTTGTCTAAATGGATCCGGAAAGATTGCAACCGGTTTAATATAAACATCCGAATCAGCACCTTCAGCTTGTCCAGTTGATGAACCATCAAAGTTCCAAATTGGAAGTTCTAAAGAGAACAAAAATCAATAATTGTTGAAATTAAAAAAAAAAGGGAAAAAATGTTGCTCGATACTTTCAGGATCAACTGGTTCAAAATCAAGAGTTCGAGTTTTGGCGCGAATATTCTCTCCGGAGCCATCAATCCAAATGTAAAGAGCTTGATATTTTCCCTTTTGGTCGAGATTCAAAAACTTTTGCAAGACAGATTTGTCAGTCGCAAATTGACTACGAAGTGATTGAGCCATTCCTGAAGTTGACATTTTTGAGAAAAAACAACGTCGATTAAATTCAATTAAATTTATTTTTCAAACATACTAAAAGACATTTTTATTTTCAAATTGGAATTGAAATAATACAAATTGTAAAAAAAATCCTATTTTTAATCAAGAAAATTATTTTTGATAAGAGAAATGAAAAGGACTTTTATTGATAAAAATGATTTTATCATTCTAAACAAAAAAAAATGGAAAGAAAATGACAAAAGAAGCTTAATATTAATATTATTCTTATTTTTTTTTATTAAAAATGATTTTTAAAAATACCTGTACTCATTTGTTAATACGAATGAAATAAGAAATGAAAAGAAAATGAGAAAAAATGATGAGCGAAATTGAAAGATATGAATAAGACCGCCCATTTTTATCACGAGGTGGATCAAATCTTGTTGTGATCATTTAATTATTTTGTGGGTCTTAAATCGATTTATTATTATTCAAATGATATGATAATAATTATTTATTTTGAATGTTTGAATTTTGAACTTTGAAAGAAGACAAAAATAAAATAAAATTCAAAAATTGAAAAAAAAAAAACTTTGATTTGAGCGAAAAATGTGTGCTAAAAGTGAATGGGTTTAGTGCCGAGGGTCATTTTTACACAAAACTTTTCCGAGGTTTTTTTCAAAATATCTAATGACCAGATTCGAATGGTCCCACGATCACGAACGAAACAAAAAATTGTTGGATTTTTGTTGTAATATCCAACATGTTTTTATCACGTGATTCATTGATTTTTTTTTTTGGGAGACGAAGAGGAGAACATTGAAAGAAGAAGAAGAAGAAGAAGAAGAATTCAATTAGTGAAGAAGACAAAAGACAAATTGAATGATTTTACCATTCTTTTTTATACTCAAAAATTGATGTTTGTTTGGCTCCGCCCATTGATCAACAACTGAGAAATGAAATAAAAAATTTAAAAAAAAACAAAGAAAAAGGACAGACAAATTCCTTTTTTTGTTTAAATTTTATATTAACATTGAAATTATTGTAAAATTTAAATTTTTTATTTAAAAATATTAAAAATTCATGCTCCATTCAATAATTTTTTTTCCTTTTTTTCGATGTTACAAAGAAAAACAAATTAAGTTTTTTAGTTTTTCTTATTTGAAATGAAAAAAAATTTTTTTTGTTGTGCAAAAATATTTGTTCAATTCGAAAATAAAAATAGGAAATTTTAGTTATTTTTAAGCTGAAAATAAACAAAAATTGAAAATTTTTTCAAGAAAAATCGAACAATTTTCAAATAAAATTCCCCGGTTTTGCCGAAATTTTGAAAATAAAAAAAGACGAAACAAAAATGAATCAAAAATCATCAAATTTGAGTTGATCAAAATCTTTTCTTCTCTCAATTTCGAGTTTCGATCAATTTAAATGATCGGAGACCACGTTTTTTATTTTATCGAATGCCCGAAAAATCTTTTTTTGATCCCCCGTTATCACTGGAGACAAATGATAATTGTAAGTACAGAGGAAATCTCCCACAATCGATATTTTTGTTTAAAAAAAATTGAAAAATTCCACAAATTTTCAATCATCACAAATCATTTTAAACCTTTTTTAAATTCGAAAAAAGAAGGAAAAATGACAAAAAAAAGTAGAAAAATAAATAAAAAAAATCAAATGAGCCGGCGAAAGAAAATGTCCAAAAGTTGTTTGTTTATGAAAATCTTTTTTCTTTGTCGAAAAAAAATAAAGAAAATTTGAAAATTATTTTGAAAATTCAATTGAAAAATAAAAAAAAACAAAGAATTTCCAACTTTTTTTTCCTTCTTTTTTGAACATTTTTTCTGTTTTGATGTAAACTCAAATTTTTTTTTAAAAATAAAAACAATTTTTTTTTGCCAAAGATATGTTTTGAGATAATTTCAAATTGCCCCTCGTCGTGTCGAGAAAAATCAACAAAAATCACTGAATACGTTTGCCCAAAAATTCGATTAAACTTCAATTTATTTGTCCTTGAACCGAAATCACGAAAATTAATGATTTTTGTTCTGCCACGTGTTGATTGAAAAAAAAAAAGAAAAAGAAAGAAAAAATGGTAAAAAAGTCTTAAAAATGTTGATGTTGATAGAAGCGATCAAATGAACCGAAAATTTTCTTTTTATTTTTTATCATTCACCAACAATTATCGAACATTGAATGAACCCTCTATGAAAATGTTTTTGTTGTATTGATAAAATCAGAAAAAAAAAGATAAAAAAAGAAATGAAAGAAACAATCTTTGAAAAAATGATTTGATAAAAAAAAAAAAGATTAGAAATTATTTTTGTTCTTCGATTGATAATCCAAAAAATGTGGCGAGATTTTTTATTCTCCCCCCTCCCCTCCCATTAAGATGTGTGAAGTTTTCTAAAAATTCCATAAAATTATTCTTTAATTTTTTTTAAATCTAAGATTTTAAGATTTTTAATTAATTTTTTGTTTTGTAATTTTTAAAATTTTGTTTATCAAAAAATAAAAAATATGAATTTACGCATTGAAAAAATAAAGAAAAAAGATTTTCTTATCAATTTTAATAAAAAATAAACACAAAAACAATTGATCACTTCTCAAATTTCTATGACCTTCACAGAAAAAAAAAGACGATTTTTGTTGTCTCTGAAAATCGAACAAATTTCTGATTCATATGAATCAAATATTATCAGCCAGCAACTGTTGAGCTCCTGCTTCAACCTAAAAAATGAATTTAATTTATTGCTTTTCCCAAACATTTTAATTGTTTTTTTCCAAACTTTTTTATTGATAAAAATAAAATGAAAGTCCAAAATGTTTCGATTTAAAATCAAGAAAAAATGTTGAAGAAATAAACAATTAATTGCGATTAAAAATCGTTGATTGATAAGATAACTTTAAACGAGTTTTTTGTTCGATTTCGTAATGTCTGGAAATTTTTGATGACAATAAAATATGATGCAAATAACTAAAAATTTAACAGAAAAACCAAAAAAAATTCGAAAAAATCATTGAAAACAAACTTTTTTAGAGAATTTTTTTATTCTCTGAATCATTGATTTCCTTGTTTTTTTCTTCATTTTCTTTTTTCAATTGAGACACCAATGTTGTCAGCTCTTCAATTGCTTTTGCCTTCAATTTTTCTGATTTTAATTTTCAAGTTTTTTTTTTCTTTTGTCGAACAATCAACCTGCATTATAATATGATTTTTAGCGAGAAGAAGAGTGGCAATTTTTGATAATTTTCGAACTGATCCACCATGAGCATAAGGAATCACAGCTCGAAGATCATCAAGAGCTTCATTTAAATCATGCATTCGACATCTTTAATTTATTATTTTTCAAGAAAAACAATTTCCTTTTTTCTTAAAAACAAACCTTTCTCGTAAATTAATCGATAATCTTACTCCTGGTTCATTATAAGCCAAAACTTTTGAGCACTGAAAGTTTAAAAACAAAAATTACATTTTATTTTACTTAAAATCTCACTTTTTCCATTATAAAAACCGATAAATTAATTCAATTTGTTTCCAGTCGAAAAAATTGAAACAGAAATTAAAAAAACTGAAAAACTACAGTAATCTTGAACAAAAAAAGGGGGAAAAATGTTCCCAATGGAATTTGAAAAGTTGAAGAAATCGAAAAAAGAAAAATGAGTTTTGGCAAGAAATTTTGATAAAATTCAATGTGACAAGTGACTTGCTTGATTTCTGCTATTTTCGAATACAAAAAAAAATAAATAAAAATTTTTTGAATATTTAAAAAATGAATAATTCATAAATTAAAAAAAAATTATTTAAATTAATTTTTGTGATGAAAAAGGAAAATTATTAAGAAAGTTGGAAAAAGAAATGAAAATGAAACATCAACAGATGTGTTGCTCCAGCTCGAGCTCCTCATTCTCATTCCTTTTATTATAATTTCTCATTTCCGTTTTGAGATAAAATCTTTCTAGCAGCTTTTCCTTTCTTTCCAAGAAATTAATCGAGCGAAATTTGGTTTGCCTTGTTGATTCATTTGATATGTTAATTTCATTCAAAAATTATTTATTTTAATAATGAATTTTCAACAATTCAAATTGATTTTTTTTAATAATAAAATTCAACTTTTTTTCTTGCCTCAACATAATTTCAGTCGATTTCTTCAATTTATCATAATTTTTCGAAATAATCCATAAATCACTGGTAGAAATTCATTTTTTTTTCTTTCCAAAACCCACAATTTTTTGGAATTTTAAAATTTAAAATTAACAAAAAAAAATGAAAAACTCACAAATTTTTTCATCTTTAATTTTTTGATTGAATTTTTCCATTCTTATTTTGACATTTAACATCCCAATTATTCAAATTTCTTTAAAAAAATTATTATTTTTATTTTTTATCATTTTTAAATGATTCCCTTGTATTATTTTTTGTATAAACGAGCCAATATAAAAAATTAAACAATAAAAAAATAAGCAAATAGTATTCCAACTGTTTTTTTGGATGATTCCTGCTGTGATCATTGATCTTAAAAATCATCTAATTATAGGGAATTCCACCGCAAATGTAAACAATTTATTGATATAATATTAAAGGACTTTAAAATAAATAAAAAATACTCGAAAAAATGTATTAAAAATATTAATAAAATGGATTTTTTTATTCAAATAAAAATTGAATTTAATTGATTTTTGTTGAAAATTAAATAATTAATTGATCTGAAAAAAATCGAATTCAAAATTCAGTTGAAGCAGGTGTGAAAAAAATAAACGAAACATGCTTGTTTTTTTTTCTTACAGGTGTTACTTTTTCGATTTATTGACAAAAATGCATCTGCTCTTTTTTCTTTTTCTTCAATAAAGAGCAAGCCGAGAGCTTGTACAGATGTATCCACAATTACAACACTAATCCGTTGATTTATTGTTGTTCTTTTTAATTTTTTTTTTTCTAAAAATTCCCCACAAAATTTTCGAAACTCATTTTATTCAAAAAAACCCCAACAATAAAATACATATGATCAGATCGCAGGTGTTTTTGCAGAGCTCACCATGTTTTTTTTTGTTGGAATTTAAGCTAATATGAGCATTTGTGCTCCAAAAACACAAATGAGCCAATGGCAGAAGGTACCCATCTGCGTCTCCATATCGAGAATATTTCTCAATCGGATGGATATTCATTCACACATGGAACCATTTCGATTTGACCACATCTGGTGGTTCCAACATCGAATTTAGAAGAAAAAATGTTGATGACCAATATTTAAAGAATCAAAAGTTGCTGAAAAAAATCGATAAAAATTGAATAAAACACAATTTTCAGGCGAAACTTTTTTGGTTGGGTGGCGTTTGAAACAAAATCTAAATTATTTTTTCAACAAAAATGATTGATTCGATTATAAATTTGTTATAAATTCAAATATTTTTTGAATATTTTTTTCAAATTTAAACATTTTAAAATGTTTTTTCAAATTATTTTTATTTCCTTTTTTTATTTTTCATCAATGACGGTAAACGGAAATTTCAAAATTTCAAAAAAAAAAAAAGTTTCAAATTTTTAGAACTCGGTGAATTCACAAGAAATTTGTCCAAAAAGTAGGTGAAAATCAATAAAATAAAAATGTGTTTTTTTTTTAATTTTCAGATTGTTCTTTCCCGAATACAAGTAATTCAAATAAAAATTGAAGAATAATTTTTGCCGTCAAAATTTTCCAGCACTAATTCCTGAAGGACCAGTCTTTGTTTATCAGCCAAATTGCCTTTTAATTCATGATCCGAAGGTTTTGACTGGAATTGAGGAGAATGGCGTTTTAAAATATACACCAAAATCCGATGTTACAAGGTACAAAACCTATTCAAAATAATTTCCAACAAAAAAAAATATTTTTTTCAAAGTTTAAATATTGATCAATATGGTGATGGTTTACTTGATCTTCCACAAACTGTTCTTCGCTCAAAAAAAGTTAAACATTTCCTGATTCCATTAGTTGGTAAGAATCGAAACTCGAAGCAAAAAAAAAAGGGGAAAACAAATTTTTTTTCCAGTCATTCGAAGAGGTGAAGTCACAATTTTATTAAATAATGATCAAATAAAAATGATTCTTCGATAAAATTCCAAAAAAAAAATATTTTTCTTTTTTCCTTCTTCATATTTTTTGTTGGGAGGGAACGAAAATCCTAAAACTCAATAAATCTTTTTATTTCAAATACCGTATTGAAATAGTACTGTATCTATTTATTATTTTATTATTACGATGGTCAAGAAAATGATTATGTAAATTGGAAAAAAATCATAAAAATTCTTAAACAAATGAATAATTTATGAGTTGAACACCTTTTTTTCTTTCTTTTTTTTTTTTTTTGAAAAAGTCAAATTCAAACAAGGATTTAATCGAAGATAAATTTGAAATCCGAAATTCAACAAGGAAATGATCGAAAAGATCGGAGATGGATCCTTTTCCTTCTTTTTTTGTTGTTTTGAAAGCAGCTGGTTGCAGATGATAGGCATGGGAAAATATACAGGTGTGACACCCACCTGTGTCTGAATTCAATTGAATATTTCTCACTTCTTCTTCTTCTTCCTCTCTTTCTTCCTTTGATTTCTCATTGAAAAAGTCTCGATTTTAATTCAGATTCCCATGCTTCATTGCGCATCATCATCGCGATACGTGGGAAACTTGTCCCACTTTTATTGTAAGTCTGTGAGAAAAAAAATGGAAAAAAAAGTTATTGTTTAAACGTCTGTTTATTTTTACTTTTTAAAATTTCTCCTTTGACGTGTTTGGTGTAGCGGTTAACGGTTCTGATTATAAGCGTAGGGGGTCCGGTTTGACTCCAGTGCCAGGCAACAACAATTTTACAGGATCCATATCTTTTTCATTTTCGTCGAATGATTATTTATTGTCCTGTCACCATATGGTTAAACAATCTACCGTATCAATTTTTTTTTTAAAGATTTTTATCTTGATGAAGTGTGTGAAAGGTGATGGTGAGAAATGTCTTGAGAGTTCCGCAAAATATTTTTGATTGACACTCACTTTGATGCTTGCGCTACACCTTTTCAATCGTCATTCTTTCTCGGCCCGACTTTTTTTTGGGCGATTTTCATTTTTGATTACCAATTTACCGAGAGTAACTGAGTAGTGTTGTTAATAGCCATAAAAAATTGAAAGAAAGCATTGCGCCTCCTGTCACCAAAAAACAAGAGCAGACAAAAAAAGAATCCATTGGTTTCATTCGCATTCTGTGTTGAGAAGACCATCCGTCTGTTAAAACACCTGGAAGATGATGCTCAAAGAGCTCACATATGCTCATTTGCTCAACGACGACATTTCTTGTATGTCAAATTCAAGATCCGAGTGCTTCAAAAAAATACCGTCATATTTAAAGAGGTTTTAAGAAAGAAATTGCGTAACCAATTTTTTTTTTTTGGTGACAAATAACAATATGTTCATAGCCATGTTTTTTCTTCGCCTTTTTATTTCATTTTTTTTTGGATTCAGCAGGTGATGATGAAATGAAAATTAGCAGGTAAATTGGTGATTTTTTATGTGTTTTAATCATGGAAATTAACAGATTTTAATACGAACCAGGTGTGAACATGTTGCCTTTTTTTCTCCTTGCAATTTTATTTCATGAGCAAGATTTTATAGAAAAAGAATTTAATAAAATCGAAAAATTATTCTTCAAATTTATTTATTTAAAAAAAAATTGTTTTTTTTCGTTTCCCTTTAATTTCTTGATTCAATTTGTCGCTTAACTTGAACAGATGAACACTTTAAAATGAAATTAGAAATTCCGGTGTCGGCGAGGGACCACTTCTTCAATTTTTCTTTTCCTGCTTGCTCATTTTCCAACGGAGCCACACGCTCTCCATTCGTCATTTCGTACTTGGTGCTCTTTTCCGTCCGTCCGTCGTTTTGCCCTCAAGCGTCTATCCATACATTTATGTGGTGTATACACATATAGATTTAAGCAGCTAGCCGCTCGTCCGGACAACGAACGAATGCTTCGCCATATGTGGTAGTAGTGTGCCAGCTGCATCTAATTACAAAAAGGAGCAGAAGCTGGAGCCAAAGAAGAAGACGAGGAAGAAGCTCAAAATGTATACATATTCGCATGAATAAATATAGAAAAAGCTTAAAATTTTCTTCCTCATTTTTTTTTTAGACATTTTGATGGTTGGAAAAATCCATTTTTTTTTCAAATTAAAATAATTTGAAAAAAAATTTGAAATTGAAAAAGTCAAGAAACTTGATTGATTGATTGATTAAATAAAAGTTTTTTTTTTTCCAGTTCACAAATTAAATTAAAATCAGACTTAAATTATTCAAGAAAAATGTTTTTTTTTACTCAATTTTGATTTTAATTTTAATTGACCTTCGATTTATTTTTGGAATTTGAAATTAAAGAATGATTTTTTCAAGTAATTGAGCCGACGTCCAGCTGTAGCAAAAATAAATCAGGGAAAATAAAAAAAAACAAAAAGAAAAGAAAGGAAAAAGAAAATTGAAATGGAATTTTTGGTCGAAAAAAAGAATGTCCATTCCATTCCAATTCTTCTTCTTTTTTTTCTCTCTCTCTCTTTTTCTTGTTGTTTATGACAAAACTCTTGACATTTGATGGGGTTTGATTGTTGTATGATCACACGCCGCACACCTGCATTTGGAAAATCATCGAAAAAATGACATTTGATGCGAAGAAATGCGAAGACGGACAAAAAGTGACGACTTTTTCATCGTCCAATTCCATTGCGGTTCCTATTCGATTTCTTTTCTTCTTTTGACGTGACAAGACCCAAATTTGTGTAGCCAAAAAAAAAAAAATTTCGTTTGATTTTTTGATAATTTATTGATTATTTGCCGACGGAAAAATCTCAAAACATTTTTCTTGGCTTTTTTCATCCATTTAATCCAGGTGTGCTCAAAATCATATTGTATTCTATTACTCTCTCTCTCTCTCTCTCTCTCTCTCTCTCTCTCTCTCTCTCTCTCTCTCTCTCTCTTTTCTATTTTTTCTCTCACTTCATCTCACTTCCAGAAATGGATTTGGAAACCTGAACACACACACACACACACACCACACTCAAAGTGAATCCAGGTGTGGTGAATTTTAGACAGGTGTGCAATATTTGTGTCGGAACTCTCTTGTTTTGATATTTTTTAAAATAAAGTTTGCCTTTTTGCCCGACTTTTTGAAAAATCGAAAAAAAAACACGTTGTAAAATGAAGCTTTTCATTTAGCTTTTCAAACAAAAAGAAAATGTACAGAAAAAGAAGAAAATTGACCCGAAATGAAAATGAGAAGAAAAATCAAAAATTCGCACTAATTGCTGGCTAAAAAATGAAAAGAAATTGAAAATTTTTAAGGGAAAAAAAATTGAAAAAAGTTGAAGAAGACGGTTGATGAAGTAGACAGTTATTACAATGGTGATTCAGGTCGACTAGAAGCCACGCTTGAACATGGCGAAGTCGAACATGACGAAAAATATTTTTCGAATCCTTCGGGAAGATTATTTTCCTTTCCATTGAGTTGAGCTTGTAATTCTCGAATGTGTGCAATTGTGGCAAGGATTAAATCGAGTTGAGATGAATCATCATCCGATCCAACAAGTTTACGAAGTTTATTTTCAACCTTCAAAAAGAAATGAAAATTAATAATTTTGAAAAATTGAAAACAAAAATCAAAGAAAAAATATTTAAAAAAAAATATAAAAAACCAACCTTTTCCTTTTCTTTTCGTTCAGCCGATGCTTTTCGAATTTTTCGAGACTTTGGTGAGACATGAGAGATGACGTCACGTGGAGCACGAGCAACTGAGTTCTTCATGTTTTCAGCAAAACGATGGATAAATTGATTTGAGACTGAATGCAATGACAACGGATGCGTTGAATGAGATGAATGATGGGCGGAGCCCATCGATACTCTCTTTCTTCTCCTCTTCTTCTTCTTCTTCTTCTGTTGGCTTTACTAAGCGCCGCCCATTTTTATGCACAGGTGCGCGCGCAAGTGTTTAGAAATAAGAGATGTGTTATTTTGAAGAGAATAAAAAGATGTTTAAAATGACAAATGTGTCGATGAGAAAAATGAGGAGAAAAATGAAAAAAAAAAGAAAAAGTCTGGAAAATCACCATTTTTTCAGTTTTTTATCAGTTTTACGACGAAATTTGCTGAAATTTTGTTAAAAAATGCAAAAATTGAATCGAATTCCAATTTCAATTTTTTCTTTCTTTTTTGTTCATGTTCAGTAAAATTTAAGAATGATATAATGATAGAAAAGAAAGAGCCGATTTGGATGATGTTCGGGCTCAGATCCACATGCATCCTCCATCCACAGCTGCGACAGATGCAACCGCGTCTGGGATGCATCTGCGAGAAAAACCGAAATATTCCGCATGTTTTTCAATACACAGATGCCAAATGAGAAAGAAAGAGCTCCGATATACGTTTATGACTTTTGTTGAATAAAATGGTGAAAAAAGAGCCGAAAAAAAAAGTTTTCTCCAACTTTTGACTGTAAAATATCGTCCTTTATTCTGTAAAAAACTGTGATTTTGAGGAGATTTTTTTCTTCAAAAATTATTCTTTGAATTTCAATGATCATCTGCCAAAGAGCACAACACCAATCATCTCATCTGTCGTTGTGCCAGATACAGCTGCGAATCTGGAAGTGCACAAAATTAGATGAGCACAAAATGAGGAGCAGAGAACATCAGAAAAATAAGATAAGCAGAGAGAGAGAGAGAGAGAGAGAGAGAAAATGTTGTGTGGCCAAAATGAACAGACGTTCGTTTTTCTCTTTTGAAGTCTTAACATTCATTCATTGCCAACAGCAGCAGAAGCCGAAGCAGAAGCAGAAGCAGAAACGGCACCTGCATCTTTGGATGCGTTTTAAATTGATCACAGAAAATGCACATTAAGATGTAAAAAATAAAACAGTTGGCTCACAACATCACAAAATCAACAAAATTCTGATTGTTTTATTTGATATTTAAGAACAAAAAATGTATTTTCTCTCTGTCTCTCTCTCTCTCTGTGTCTCTCTCTCTCTCTCTTTCTACTTTTCTCTTTGTTCACCACTTTTTCCCATTGTCTCTTTTCTCTTCCAATATTTTATAGTTTGCCAATAACATTTGTGACTAATTTTTTTTGTTTCTATTTCGAAAATTGAAAATGACACACAACTCGTTTTTTGTTTGTTTCTGTTTCTGTTGATTCGAACATCATATGGTCAACATACGTGTACCATGTGTTTTTCAATTTGAAAAAAGAAAAAATATGGTGTCAAACCGAATACAGTCAAGCAGCCGCAGCAGCAGCAGCAGCAGTAGCAGCAGCAGTAGCAGATGTAGAAAAGAAAAAATGAAGGAAGAAGCCTAAACATCATGATGATATCTTTTAAAGGAATTTTGAATTGTGTCTGTCTTTTCCCGCATTTTTTTCATCTACGAAATTTGTTTTTTGTTTTGTTCATTTCGTTAAAATCAATTTAATTTTCTAAATTGAGACGTCATTTTTCTTTTTATCCATCGTCATCCAGAAATGCAATCATCCATATTTCATTCGGAAACAGCAAAATGAGATGCGCGGTTGGTGAACGGCACCCGGGGTCTGCCTGCCGCTTCTGCTGCTCTCTTCTTCTTCTTCTTCTTCAGCTTCTGTTACGACTGCTGATGCTCAATTGACTACTGCGCCATGTGTACAGCTGCCTCTTCTTCTTCTTCTTCTTCAACTTTTGGAAAATGAATGAGGAGCAGAGGGAGAAAGAGCAAAAAAGAGCATTATCATGAATAAAAGTTGTGCTCAATTTAAGCGGGAGGGGGGGGGGGGAATTTTCATTCACAACATTTTTGGAAAGAAAAACGGAAAGAGGGGTGGGGGGTGGGGGGATTTCTGAAATTGCAAATATCCAAAAGAAATATGAAAAACACACAATTTCAGAAACCTCAAAAGCGCCTGAATTTAAAATCGGTTTTTTTCCGATTCCAAATAGCATCATCTGCTCTTCAAATTTCAGGTGGGATTTCTAAATTTCAGAAGGTTTTAAAACCAAAATGACAGATGCGTTGAAATATCTGAAACACAAGTAATTATTTATTTTTTTTATTATTTTTATTATTATCACCCGGTCGGCTCGCTTCTCTATACGCACAAAACTTATTTCACCCACCTGAATCTTAAATTATGTCATTTTTTATTTTATTTCGATATTTTAAGGGTTTTTATTTCCGATTTTTCTTCTCGTTTCGGATAAAATTGAGAAGATGAATGCAAAAAAAAAAAACAATAAGATTCATATGTTTCAGGCTATTTTTCTCGAAATAAATTGGTTCAAGCTGTCCGCACACCTGTGGCTGGTTGAAGATTTTACTAAACTGAATACAGGACTTTTTGCGATATTCAACGACTGTTTGTCAGAGCATCTGGACGCCAGAAGGATGCCAGATTGTTGGGTCATTGGAGCCTCAACATGTTCTTCAGTTTTGAAATTTATAAAAATTTCTACGCCAAATTTGATTACTCAATATAAAAAAATAATGATCTCGGGCGGGCTCGAACCGCCGGCCTTCTGTGTGTTAGACAGATGTGATAACCACTACACCACGAGATCGTTGTTTTAAGAAATACTAAAAGCTCTCATGATTTGAAACTGAAAAAAAAGTACAAAAAGTTTTAATGTCAGCTTCATATATTGCCTCCAGGTCATGTTCTCTCGGCCTGCTTAGTATAGTGGTTAGTACTCCACGTTGTGGCCGTGGCGACGCTGGTTCGATTCCAGCAGCAGGCAACTCCTTTTTGCTTTTCTCTTTTTTCAACAGATGTACGCCATAAGGTAATTTGTGACGCAAGGTCTCCCTCATTCTCATGTTCAATTCGGCTCTGATTCAAACAGAGCTCATCAACAGCAGCAGCAGCAGCAGCTCTAAATATAAAATTCTCACACCTGTTTTCATCGAAGCCTTTTATAATGAATATACTAGATTGGTGTTATATTCATTGTTACGTAAGCTTTCAATTTGTATATTTAATATTTTACATAATAATATATAATGATATAGAATTAATAATAAAACATATAATGAATCAAAAATCTAAAAAAAATTGTGACACTTGTTAATCCAAATAAATAATCAATAAAGAGTAAATTAAAATGATTTTGATTAGAATAAAGCTGACATCTGCAACAGGTGTCAGTCAGCTTTATTGTCAGTTACTTTCTTTTTTTTTTAATAAAAATGACACCAAACACAATGCTTTTGACACTTTTGCAACGTATTGTTTGCCGTTTTTATTAGTCAACCAATGACACTGTCACAAACACAAAAACACACAAAAACTGTAAATCTTCACCAAATATATTTATTGGTCTGAAAATATCTCTAAGATCAATTGCAATAAATCAATTGAAATAAAAGAATTTTTCCATTCATTTTTTTTCTTTTTTATCAGCTCATTTTATCTTTTTTCATTCTTTTCTTTTCTTTCTTTTTTTTTTGAATTTTACTACTTTGACATTTATGTAACATTTTTGAATTGGAAAAATCAATTTTTCCACCCTCGATGATTTAAAAAAAAAAAAGAAAAGAAAGAAAAACAATTATGGTATTAGAGCAAACGTTGACCAAATTGTTGTTATTTGATCTGATCTCTCAGGTTCTTTTTTTTGTGTTTTGTTGGGATAAGTTGCATAACAAACATATCCAAGTACAATTAAAACTCTTATAAATTGTGTGGTGACATCATAAATGATAATCTCTTGATTGCTATTAAATACTCAAATTTCAGTTTAGTTTATCATGGATTTGGAAAATGAGAGGCATGAATTATTTGAAAAGGAATAAAAAAAACTTGGATTTTATATTGAATAAAACAATAAAAAAACACCAACAAAAAGAAGGAAGAATAGTTTTGACCTCGGACCATTTGTTCTCTTTTAAAGAATGAACATTTCTCGAATTTCTTTTCTAACACCATCTTGCTATAATTAAAATCAATGCGCTTATAAATAATTGTGGCTTATAGATTTTCCAACTTACGCAATTTTAGTGAATACCATCACAAATTACATTGTTTAAAAAAGTCATAATAATTAAGCAAAAGTTGTATGGAGGTATGGGGAATTGAACCCCAGCCCTCTCCCATGCTAAGGGAGCGCTCTACCACTGAGCTATACCCCCAGGCGATTTCGAAGAAGAATAAATATTATTTTATAAAATCATAATAATTAAAGAAAAATCATAATAATTAAGCAAAAAAGATTTATGGAGGTATGGGGAATTGAACCCCAGCCCTCTCCCATGCTAAGGGAGCGCTCTACCACTGAGCTATACCCCCAGGCGATTTCGAAGAAGAATAAATATTATTTTATAAAAGCATAATAATTAAAGAAAAATCATAACAATTAAGCAAAAAAGATTAATGGAGGTATGGGGAATTGAACCCCAGCCCTCTCCCATGCTAAGGGAGCGCTCTACCACTGAGCTATACCCCCAAGCGTTTTTGAAAAAGAATAAATATTATTTTATAAAAGCATAATAATTAAAGAAAAATCACAACAATTAAGCAAAAAAGATTAATGGAGGTATGGGGAATTGAACCCCAGCCCTCTCCCATGCTAAGGGAGCGCTCTACCACTGAGCTATACCCCCAGGCGATTTCGAAGAAGAATAAATATTATTTTATAAAAGCATAATAATTAAAGAAAAATCATAACAATTAAGCAAAAAAGATTAATGGAGGTATGGGGAATTGAACCCCAGCCCTCTCCCATGCTAAGGGAGCGCTCTACCACTGAGCTATACCCCCCAGCGTTTTTGAAAAAGAATAAATATTATTTTATAAAAGCATAATAATTAAAGAAAAATCACAACAATTAAGCAAAAAAGATTAATGGAGGTATGGGGAATTGAACCCCAGCCCTCTCCCATGCTAAGGGAGCGCTCTACCACTGAGCTATACCCCCAGGCGATCTGAAGAAAGATCTAATTAATGTTTTATAATTGCTTCATCGCAAATCTGTCTATTGGCATTCTCATCAATCAAGCTGACCCAAATGCATCGATCAACAATTTCGGCGCCAAGGCGATTGAATCCTCTATGAATATACAAGACAGCCGACAAATTCACCTTGAGCCGATTAATTTAACCGAATATAGATATAAATGTGGCGCGGCGAATTGATTGGATTACCAAATTTCGAACACAATTGTCGGCCGATTTCGGCTTCGTTTGTCGGCTTATATTTTCAATTCAAGGTTATTACTGTAACGAGGCAGATGGCTCGTTCGTTTTGGTTACCGTTTTTTTTTTTTAAATTTCAAACTTTTAATGAGAAAAAATACCTTGTTAATTTACCGATCGACCAATGCGAGTTCAAACAAAAGAAAAATAATGTTGAAGAAAAGAAAGAATGATTTACAAGGAAAAGGTTTTCGTTCACAGATCGAATCGATTTGGAAACAGATCTGGAATTTTTTTCAACTTTTTTTTCAAACTACGTGAGAAAAATCGATAAACCGTAACCGAGTCATCGAACTTCACTTTTAGTCAATTTTTTTCTTTTTTAAAATGAATTTTCCCGCCTTTTCAGTTTTGAAAAACTTTAAAATCCTTGAAGAAAAAAAAGCGCGTTGAATGCTTCCCACAAAAAAAAGAAAACAAAAAATCGAATTTTTTTTTGTTTCAAAAATTCGTAATTCGATTGCGCGAAACTATGAAATTCTTTTGATCAAGCCGCCACCTTTTATTTTTGGAAAAATATCATGGATACTGTAGGCGCAACAAAAACATTGCGTAACCCTCGGGAAATTACCACCATTTTTTTGGTTGTTTTTGTTATTTTTCCTCTTTTTTCCTTTTTCATCTTTTGCCGCCTTTTTTTACGATACAAATCTTGAAAATAATAGCTATAAAAATTGCGTAGCTATTTTTATCCAAATTTTTAATAAAAAAATAAATCGAATTTTGTTGTTTTTCTTCGCCGCCGCCGCCCATTTTCCTTTTCCCCCTTGTATTATTGGAAAAGTCGATTTATTTCGATATTATCTTGTGGGAAATATCATCAGGTTCTCATAATTATAATGCTAATTTTCATAGGAAATGAAAAGGTTAATTACAATGTTTTCTACATTTATTTATATGATAATTAAAGGGAGGCAGAGAGAAAGAGAGACAGAGACAGAGAGAGAGAATGCGCCAAGTTTTTGTTGATGCGCATTCAGCACAACAAAAAATCAAAATCCAATCATTTATTTTTGTCAAAAAAAAACGGGGGGGGGGGGGGGGGGGGGGAGGAGGGGGATTCAATTAGTTTTGAAATTAAAAGGAAAACGCAATTCATTTTGTATTCAGAAAAGAAAAGAAAAGATTTTAAACCCATTTTCAACGGCTTTCGGCTTTTGATACAAAAGAGAAATGTATTTTGTTGCATCAATTTCTCTCCATGCTTAATAAACATGCATCCCCACCCCCACCCACCCACACCAAACCGATTGGAATAATAAATTGGAAATGCGGTAATGAAGAAAAAGAAATTGTCTATTTATCTTCCAAAAATTGGTTAACGCAAAAATGTTGACACCTGCCGCTTCTTTGAAATTGGACGACGATCGTTTTCATGTTTCTTGGAAGCCCTTCCGATCCGTTATTGTTACAAATTGTTTATTCACACCTGCACACATGAAAACCGATAATAAAACATTAATTTTTATGATATTCAGACAATTTTAATTGCTTCTCTTAAAATGTCGGAATTCTTTTCAATAAACACGAGAGAAAAAAATCAATAAAATTATTTTTTTTTTGTGCTAACTGATGCTCAATTTTCCAAATTTAGTTGTCAACTCATCAACAATCTGCCTCTTTCCTTCCGACCATCACCTTTGAAAACAAACAGAGAAAACAATTATTAATCGGTGTCTTCTTTTAGATTCTTGGCCAATCTTCCCCCTCTTCCAACTGTCAAATGATGAGCGGTAGCGCTTTTTGAACTGTCATTCTTCAGTTGATGCGTAACATATTTTGGTGTTCATCATTCATCGTGTGGTGTGGTGTGTCTGGGGAAAAGTGACCGGAACCGGAATTCACGCTGAAAGATAACAAAAAATCTGAAATTCACGATCCTTCTCAAAATTATTATTCGTTCACATTGTTTTTTCTCTCTCTCTCTCTCTCTCTCTCTCTGCCTCTCACAAGGTTACTGTAGAGTCGATTTTGAACAAAAGACGACAAATTATGTGTCACCAATTTGTCTCCATGTCGTCATTTCAAAAATAGTTGACGAAAATCAGATGACCCAGCAATTTGTTGAATACAAAAAAAGAAAGAAGAAAAAAATGGAAAAAAGTTTTGAGATGTCGTTTGGATACGAAATCTGAATAAGAAATTGGTTGACTGATTGATGAATGGATAAATTGAGATGGAGACAACACACGAAGAACCGGTAATATCAGAAAAATGTTAGGTTTCGGATAAATGATGGGAAATTGTTGGTGGTTTAGAAATGAAAAATGACAAATTATTTCTTCTCATCTACAAAATTACAATTTATCCGATTTGTGACTTGCTTGATTCAAAACTGAAGAAGGAGGAGGAGGAAGAGAAGGAGGTGAAGGAAAAAATTCAAATTTCCTGAAAAGCAACAATTTGTATTGAAAAATGTCGATAATCTGTCTTCTAAATCGTCTTCGTCGTCGTCAATTCAAAAATGTTTCGAAGCCAAATAAAAATTGCCTTTTTTTTTTTGGCCAAAAAGTTTATGACTTTGAAACACCTGCAAAAGATTCACAAGGTTAAATGTTTCAACAATTCTCCATAAAATTATGTTGAAGGCGCGAGATTTTTTCATTTTGAAAACGACGACGTTTTTTGCTCATTTCATTCTTCTTCTCCGTGTCAACTACATTCGTCTTTCTCGTTTGGGAAGAATCAATCGGTGATCAACTTTTTAAGATAAAAAAAGAAAGGAAAGTATAATCCTGTGCCAAATAGAACAATATTTGTGAATGGATCTACAAAAAAGTGATAATCAAACCGTGATAAAGATCAATTTTCCCAAGACAATAAAAATTAGAAGAGAGTCGTTCGTATCTCTTAAAACTTCTTATCAGATCCAATTACAATGTTGTCATATAAATACAACGAGAAGAAAAGAAAGGCAAATAAGAAAGCGACCAATTCATTGTTACGCAACTCGATTGGATTGATCAGGTGAGATCCTGAAGCCCGACGACCACCAATCCAAACCTACTTTTCGACTTTTTTTTTGTATAATTTTGTTGGTTGGTGTGCAACATTTTTTTCTGTTTGGATGGTGGATAGAAGAGACGAGGATAAACAAAAGAAAAAAAGTAGGTAAGGGGGGGGGGAAGGAGAAGGAGAAGTGGTGGAAAGAGGAAGAGGAAGAGGGGGGGGGGGGGGAGGGGAGGGGAGGGGAGGGGAAGTTGGAGAAAGGGAAAGATTCTGAAGTGTTGATTTTTGACAACTGTCAGGTCAAAAATGGTGGAGAGTGGGACATAAAGAAAAACGTGGAGAATTAGAGAAAAGAGGAGAAAACGGAAGTAGAAGGTGTTAAAAATAAGAAAATATTCGAACGCGCTGTAGAAGGGGCTGAAAAAAATCCAAGCTCTCACCCTCTTCCCCTCCTCCAGCTCCTCGCAAAATTTTCATATTTATTTCGTTTTTGTCGCAATGAAATCAACCAGTACCCGCAATTTCGCATCAGTTGGTACTATAGCACATGTTCGCTAATATCGAGCTAAAACAACTGTCGTAAGGCAATTCAGGGAAAAATGATTCAACCCCCTCACCCACCCATATTTTTTCTTTATTTTCCTTCCACAATTTCTTGCTCCTCAAACAGGCAAAATAGCTATCAATGACTATAAATTATTAGAAATGTTAGAGCCATATGTGATAGAAATTTTTTTGTTAATTTTTTATTCTTTCCTGCCTTTAGCATCTCTAAATTGAAACCTGTGGAGAAGAGAGAGAGAGAGAGAGAGAGAGAGAGAGAGAGAGAGAGAGAGAGAGAGAGAGAGAGAGAGAGAGAGAGAGAGAGAGAGAGCCAATATTCTGTCTTTTCTTTCTTTCTTTCTTTTATTCTTTATTGTTTTATACCAATAAAACAGTACTAGAAGTATTTGTATATATATTTATACTTGGACAAATATATCCACTTGAGCGAAAACATTCGATCAATATACAGTACATAAGAGGCCCCCCAGCGAGTAAAAACAAGAAGAAGAAGAAGAAATCATTAAAAATTAATTTATTCGTATTTTTTCGACGAAAAAAAAATGTAAAACTAGTAAAAACATGAAAAAATTAGTTTTTTTCAATATGATACCCGAATTAAAAATGGATCACAGCAAAGGAGAAAAAACAAGAAGAAAAGAAACATTTAAAATATTTGCAAAAAACAAGGCATTTTTGGTGAAAAAAAAAATAAAAAGAGGTAATGATGGTTTTAAGAGAAGGTCAGATCAAAAAATCAGATTAAATGAAGAAGGGGAATTCTCAACGTTTCTTTTCAACCGATCGTCGCTTCTTTTGAATTCTACCTGAACGACGATTTGATGTTGTTGAAAATGCTGGAGGAAGTGCAAGAAGAGCTTCTGTAAAAGAAAAAAAAATAAATAAATTGGGAAAAAAAGAAGAAGAAGAAAAATGAATCAATATGGTTTTGGACGAAAAATCGAAAGTTTTACTTTTATGGCCTCATTTAAATTGAATTTGTGGAAATTTGTGTTTAAATCACAAATCGATTTGTAATAAAAATGAAAAATGAAGAAACCTTTTGGCAATGTTCCATTATTCACTCTTGCATGAACAGTTGCAACCAATTGTTGAATATATGAAGCAGCATCAAGAACAATTTGTGATGGATCCCCATTCTCTGGTTTTGGTGGAAGAAGTGACGATAATCTTCGAAGTTCAGCTCGCTCTTCAGAATTGAACGTCAATGAAGTTGAAGATGAGCTATTATTACTGTTATTGGCAGCTGAAAAATTATTTCCGTTTTTTTTTTTTGTTAAAAACAATTTTTTTTATAAAAAAATATTTACCTTTGCGCTTTGATGGTCCTGGACCTCCAATCTTTTTTGGGGCGATTTTTGGTAGTGGAAGCATTCTTGAGAACAATGGAATAAAAAATAAAAAAGACGAAGAAGAAGAAGAAGAAAAAGTTGAAGAAATCAAAGAGTTATAACGACAAAAATCAATATTTGTGATTATTCAAAGTGTCGTCTCTTTTTTTCTGGTCTTTCTGTTCACAAATGATTGAGAATGGGTGGGGCTGCATTGCAAAATTGTGGGCGGAGCTTTGTCCATTTGTCCATCTGCAGGTTTGCGAGAAAGGCGAAAAAGGTGGAGAGGAGAAGGGAAAAAAAAGGAAAATTTGTTAAAAAAACCGTTTTGCACCAATTTTTGATGAGAAAATTCAATTTGCAAAAGTGGGAAAAGCCTAATTTTTAAAAATTTATTTTAGAAACTTGCAAGTTTTCCGGGGGTTTTTTCAAATTTTATTAAGCAACAATATTTTTGGAGTATTTTTAAAAAAAAGTGTAAAATGAATAAAAATGTTACAGTAACAGATTGATATTTGTAAAAAAAAAAGCCAAAAACTACAGTAGAATATGACCTTTCTTTTCTATTTTTTTCTTGCAGGGGGTTCTATCCAATCTATATTTACAACCAATACAGATAATCTTTATTGGCTGATGTTAGATAGAAAGTAAAGGAGGCAGAAAATCTCTTCTTTTTATTTATATTTTCCTTATTTCTTTTCTTTCTTTTTTTCAAACCCTCCTTGCCTTCCCCATCCCATCAATGACCTGCTTATCTTGCCTCAATCTTGAGATTCAACTAACTAACTCTTGACGGACTAATTGATGGTTTGGCCTATGAATCTTCGACTCGAAAATCTCCATTTTTATTAACTTTGCATAATTTATGAGGTTTTACAGGTGTGTTTAAAAATATTTTTTGTTCGTCTTTCTTGAAAAAGTCGAAATTTGAATAAGAGATGGGGATGGAAAGGGGGGGAAATGGAAGAATATTGAGATAATTGGTAGAAAAGTCATTTGAGATGGATGACAACCTCCAAGTTTAGCCAATTACAACTATAATTATCTATTGTGTTTAACATTTCTGCTATTTTGGGTTTGGAAACAAAAATTTGTAAATAATAAAATTCAAAAAATTATTTGGGAAATTCCCCCCCGCCGTGGCCAAAAAAAAATGTTTTTTTCCTCGGAAAAAATGTTGAAAAAAGCGTTTTTATCAATTGAAAAGTAAAAATTAGTTTAGAAAATTAGAAAATGTGATGGAAAAATGTTGTAAGTAGCCGTGGCGTTGGTTGCTCGTCGCCACACATATGTTGAGCACATTGGATGTGCCCATCGGGGCCAACTGTTCATCAACATCATCATCATATGTGGAACAGCAGCGTCATTCAAATACACCACATGGCTAATTTTATGATTTTCAGACAAATTTTCAGCTTTTTTTTTCTTTTTCTTTTTTTTTGGACTTTATTTGCTTTAAAAAGTTCCTTTTAGGAGGTTTTGTAGTTGCCGATAGAAGGTGTGAAATACAAATAGAATCCATTAAGTTATTAATTTATATACTTGAAATTCTGATGAACAATAGCCGTCATTTCTCTCTCTCTCTCTCTCTCTCTCTCTCTCTCTCTTCTTTTTATAGGTGAATGTTTGGTGTGACAAATTTGTTCCTTTTGCGATGTGAGAGGGTTTTTTTCTTTTCCTTTCTTTTTTTTTTTTTGTTGTTCCTGTGTTTGATGATCGCCGATAATGGAACAAATAAAGAATCGGTGACAAGTGTGCTCAATGACACGAAGTGCTAGGGAATCTCGTTGGAAAAAGAAAAACAATCGGTGACCACACTTTTCCAATATGGAAGTAAAGTGACAACGAAAAGCTTAAAAGATGTGCCGAAAAATGGGGAAAAGAATGAGGAGCAAAGTGTTTTTTTTTTCACTTGGATACTGTAAACCAATTCTGAATGACCTTTCTCATCCTTGAAAAAAAGCATTATCGAAAATCATTCAACCATTTCATTTTACAAGGAGACAAATCAAACTTTTCAATTCTTTTTTTTTTCTTTTTCTTCTTTTTTTTCCTCGTCAAATTATAAATGCAAATGTATTACGTGCAACTACTGGTTAGAAATGATGAACAATGAATCGATATTTGATGGAACACGTGTAGAATGTCAGTCAAGTCAACCGGAAATCCAACAGGTTGCTGCTGCTGCAACATACGGAAATTGTGACGCAATTTTTGGTTTTTGAGTACAAATCATTGTTCTTCTACATATTCGACATTTTCATCGAAAGATTATTGCCACCGGAAGACATGGTCCATTAACGAGGATTGCATAGGATTCGATGAACAGTGAAACATCAGAAAAAGGAAATAATGAGATTCATTAAAAGATGGAGGGGTTGAGGAAGAAGTGAAATATTCAATTTGAAACTTTTCTTTTCAAAAAAAAACCAGTTTTTACTAAAATTTGACAATTTTTATTGAAAAAAAAAATCTTTTTTTTTTTAATTAATAAAAAATAAATTGTAACCAATTTCCAGGAAGATATTTTTAAAAAAATCGAGAAAATGTATTCTTCCAAACGTTTTTTTCTCTTTTTTTTTTTTGGCTAAAATAATTTTAATATGTCATATTATGTAATAATTGTTTAAATAGTTGAATTATTAGCAAACAAAAAAGTATCTGAAATATGCAGAATAAAAAAAAAATTAATCCATCATGTCGAAAAAGTTTAGGTGCCATAATATTTAGTGTATTAGCATACACTTGACCGTTTTGCCCGTCAGAAAAATCCAAAAACTGACGTAAGACTAATCTTCGCGACTAATCTTTGAATATTGATGTGTATTCTGGAGATTTTGTGTTATGCAATTTACAGTGCTTGAATTTATTCAAAGATTCTTCCTCATTTTTCATTCCACTTCATTATTGCTCATTATTATGTAATTAATGAGGCTTCGTTTTTTTTTTCTTCTGCTTCCTGTCTCTTTCGAGCTGAATTTTGATTCGATTCACGTTCAATCCACCTGTGAACATGTAGAGAGAGAGAGAGAGAGAGAGAGAGAAAGTAGGAATAAATTTGCATATCGAGACGAAGAAAAATATGCAAATAAACAATAATCAAGGAAGAGTCAAGCCAATCACGTAATAATTGAAATGTGTTGTGTTGTCGCCAATATTCAATCCCAGGAGGGGGTCTGGAAATTGGTTTATTTGATTGATTCATATTGACATCCTCCCACTTGAAATAAATGAGCATGATATTGCTCCATTTTTATTGAAACAAAATCAATATTTTCAATGAACATCATTAAAAAAACCAAAAATTGTTTCCCATGGACATTTTTTTTGGCTGGCCACCATCATCACCACGATATCTTTTTTAATTTTTTTTTTCCTTCTCTTTTCATGTGTCCTGGGAAACTGTATACAGTCGACTGAACACAACAAAATATAATATAAAGTAGAGAGATATAGTGATTGGCTCCCATAGTTGACAGGTGTCTGCGCCATTTTCTCTTTTTCTTATTTTCTCTTCAATTATTATCCTCTCTTCTTCTTTCTTTTCTTTTTTTTTTTGTGCTGATTTTTATTTTATTTATATCAATGAAAATAGATATCTTTTGTATACTTTTTCCCAATGTTTATTCAATATTTTAATGAGGTTGATGAGAAAATAAGAAAAAAAACTATGAAAAGAATTTAAAAAAAAAGGGGATTTGTTAATTAAAATCATTGAAGAAGCTTCGCAGAGCCAAAAAAAACGGAAGGGGAAAAATTGAATGACGAGGAAAAGGAAAACAAATTTAATAACAGATGGTTGGAAAAAAGTTACGGTAGTTTTAATATAGAATCATCTATAATTATGCGGCTGTATTATTTCTATGAGATACTTACCAACCTCACCATTCATCGAGTTTTTTTCTCTTTTTTTATTTGTTGTCGGCTGCCGCCTAAGGGATAGACTGACTGGTCTCTCTCTCTCTCTCTCTCTCTCTCCCTCTCTTTCAACAAACCAATTTTCGCGCACATTGTAATACCGATCTAATTGAAGTTGTACGGTATTTGATGACCTTTTTTCCGGTAATTTGAATTAAACAACAAGAGGGAGCAGTGAGGAGTTGTTGGTTGATGGGAATAAAAAAGAAAAACCCGAAACGAACATGGTTTTTCTGGTTTTTTTTTTTTGGCAGTTTGTCTCAAGGTTTCTTGACTTTTTAAGAAAGAAAATTTTAAATTTTTTTTTATTGATTGATTTTTCTCTTGATTCCTCTCCAACTGAATTTTCTTTAAAAATCCAAAAAAGTGGAAAATTTGAAATAAAACCGAAGAAAAATAACAGTTTCTCATCATTATTTTGTTATAAGATTAGCCGAGTTTGGGTCATTCATCGGAGCGCATAAAATGCCCCGTCAATTTTCGGATTATCCGACGACTTCCGCTCAGTTCTTCTCATCTTTATATGGAGACGGCAACTTTATTTGTTATTCGTCTTTATTTCTTCCGACAAGTGTGGGAAACAGAAATGATGACATTTCAATGAGATTAAAAATTCAAAAAGAAAAAAAAGAGAAGGGGGAGGGGGAGGAATATTGGTTCGACTTTGATTTGTCAATATTTGAAAAAAATCTGAAGGTCGAAGGCTTTTTCTTTATTTTTCTCTTAAGAAACTGAGGTCAATTAATTGATAAGAGGACCGACAAAACCTTTTGTGTTTATACACGGAAACAACACTCCACTTTAAATTATTTGTCTAGAACCTTTTTTATTCAAAAAAAAAAGAAAAGAACAAATCTGAAAAACTATTAATTTTTTTTTTTTTTTTTTGAAAAAATCTTTTTTTCTCTATAAAGAAACAAAAATAGAAAAATTATAGTTTTCTATTGTTTCGTAACACCTGCACGACAAAATAGCTCAACCAACCGTTACCCATTGGGCTCTAATGAGCAGTTATGAAAAAAGAACAAAATAATTGTTTTATTAAGAGAAAATCTTTTGTCGGTTGCGGCCACCCACTGTGATAACCAGCCAACTATACTCAAAGTTCCGCTTTTTCTATGACGCAAATGCTGAACTCATTTAAAGGTTATTCGATTTGGAAACTTTTCTCCGCTTTCAATTGATTTTTGTTTTTTTTTTTTCTTTTTAACTGAAATTGAAATGTAAACCAAACAAGACAAATTTGATATTTGATATGACCGTGTTTGACCTAAAAGAACATCTGGTGGAATTTCCTTTGAGTCATACGATACTTCTACTTTACCTAAAATATACAAATAACCTGAAAAGATGCGGATGAGTCTAATCTTTTTTTTTCCGTGTCGGCGTTTCGAAAAAGAAAATTAGGGTTACGCAATTTTTCTATTGGATCAACAAATAAACAGGTGCTACCTTTAACATTAAAACGAAGATTGTAATTTGTTGCATTTTATGGTGAAAAGTAAAAAAAACACTGGAAAATAAGGAGGGGGGGGGGGGGAATTAATCAATTTTTAAAATTGTTTTTTTGAAAAGTTTGAGAATTCAAAACATTTCTTCTTTTCTCTGGCCAATAATTTGCCATTTTACTTTTGAATAAACTAAAATTTTAATTTTTTTTCTGAATATAAAACGATTATTTAATGTTCTTTCGTTTTCAGAAAAATTCTAGAATTGTCTTCTGATAAATTTATTTATTGAGAGGGTATTCTTGACGTCTGAACGCGACATTTGTTCACTGTTGTTCAAGAAATATTAGAAAAAAAAAAACCAAAAACCAAATAAATAAACTGGGGTGAAATAATTATTTATCGAATTCATATTGACCGTTATCTGTTTCATCGTATTCAACTTCATCGTCGTCTGCTGCGGCTTCTTGATATTGCTGATACTCTGAGATTAAATCGTTCATATTGCTCTCAGCTTCGGTGAATTCCATTTCATCCATTCCTTCGGCAGTGTACCAATGAAGAAAAGCTTTACGACGGAACATAACTATAAATAGAAAAATTGAAAAAAAAAGCAAATAGTAATTATATTTTGAAACCTGTAAATTGTTCCGAAACTCGTTTGAATAATTCCTGAATTGCTGTAGTGTTTCCAACAAATGTGGCTGCCATTTTTAGTCCTTTTGGTGGAATATCACAAACAGCCGTTTTGACATTATTTGGAATCCATTCAACGAAGTAGGATGAATTTTTATTTTGCACATTGAGCATTTGTTCATCAACTTCTCTCATCGACATTTTTCCACGAAACATTGCTGCTACTGTTAAATATCTTCCATGTCTTGGATCGCATGCAGCCATCATGTTTTTCGAATCAAACATTTGTTGTGTTAATTCCGAAACATTTGATGCACGATAAATTTGTGTTCCTTTTGCCGATAAAGGAGCAAATCCAGGGACGAAGAAATGAAGACGTGGAAATGGTACCATATTGACGGCAAGTTTTCGAAGATCAGCGTTTAATTGTCCAGGGAAACGAAGACATGTTGTCACACCAGACATTGTTAGAGAAACTGAAATATTGAATTTAGATCAAATTTTATACACAAAAAATTACCAAGATGATTCAAATCGCCATAAGCTGGATTATTCAATTTCAAAGTTCGGTAACAAATGTCATATAATGCTTCATTATCGATACAATAAGTCTCATCGGTATTTTCAACTAATTGATGAACCGAAAGAGTTGCATTGTATGGTTCGACAACTGTATCCGACACCTTCGGAGATGGAACAACCGAAAATGAACTCATAATTCGATCAGGATATTCTTCTTTAATTTTTGAAACAAGCAGAGTTCCCATTCCGGATCCAGTTCCACCACCAAGTGAATGAGTCAGTTGAAATCCTTGAAGACAATCACATCCTTCGGCTTCTTTTCGAATTACGTCCAAAACATTATCAACTAACTCGGCTCCTTCCGTATAATGTCCCTTTGCCCAGTTGTTTCCTGCTCCTGATTGTCCAAAAACAAAATTATCTGGCCTGAAAAGTTGTCCAAATCGGCTGGATCTGATAGTATCCATAGTTCCTGGTTCAAGATCTACTAACACGGCGCGTGGAACAAATTTCTTATCTGAAATATTTATTCGCTTGTAGAAAATTGCTTTCTGATTATTTTACTGTTAGCTTCGTTGTAGTAAACATCAATTCGTTCTAATTGAATATCATTTTCTCCTTTAAAACTTCCATCTTCTTGAATTCCATGTTCATCTGAAATTATCTCCCAGAATTTTGAACCAATTTGATTTCCACATTGGCCAGCTTGAACATGCACAATTTCTCTCATTTTTCACTGAAAAACATAAAATTTGAAATATGTCGTCAGATTAAATGCAGCGTACGCAATGCCTTCACGTTACAGTATTTTTTAAAATTAAAAAAATAAAATAAAATATAATTGATAATTTTAACTCAACTGGTCAGATGTACAGTAAATACGTTTTACAGCGACGTAAAATTGCATCACCAACTAAAAAACGAAGAGAAAGTTAAATTTAATGGAACATTAAATTATTTGTAAAGAAAAGTTTAGATGTATCGTTTACTGGAAGTATTACAAGAATTGGACAAGGAGGTATAATGAATTCAACTGGAAATACTTCGAAGCAATTGTCTGATGTTGTAATAGGTTTTTTTAAACTTTTAAAAAGCGTTTTTCAATAAAAAATATCTAGTAATCATGCAAGGTCGTGGAAGAAATGATGACAAATTTGGAGTTGCAATTCATGATGTTCGATATCCAGATGTTGATTTATGTGAATTTGTCGATTCAAGAGAATACATAAGGTTAAAAACAATGATTCATATAAATAAAGCATTTGATGTGAGTAACAAAAGAAAATAGTATTTACTTAACCAAAGATTAAAGATTATTATTCAAAATGGAAATGATGAAAAAGGAAACACAAAATTACTTGGAGAAGCTTTAGCAACAGCCTTTAATGACGCTCTTCTTCAGTCGATTAGTTCAAAGTATAAAATTCTAATAAAACTTTCAAGTAAAATTTATTCAAAAATTTCAAGATATTTTAAACCAGAAAAAGGAGAAAAACTTTTAAATTCTATGATGAATGAAGAAGTTTCAACTGTTTCTAACAAAATTCGTGAGCATTCTCTTGCTCTGGGTGCATTTGCTGTGTTGTTAAAATATATTCATGAAACCAGATTAATTTTTTTTCGATTGAAATCTCTTCGAGTACGAGAAATAGCAATTGATGACACCTGTATGATAGGTAATTTTAAACTAAACTTATCCAAATATGAATAATAATTAAATTTTCATATTCCGCTTCTTGGGAGAGTTTAGAAATTGTGGATACGGGAGATTGCAGTGTAATATTT
Source organism: Caenorhabditis drosophilae (assembly GCA_963572285.1). NCBI lineage: Eukaryota > Metazoa > Nematoda > Chromadorea > Rhabditida > Rhabditidae > Caenorhabditis > Caenorhabditis drosophilae. The sequence goes on from OY751563.1 coordinate 4,269,128, forward strand.
TACGAAAACATAGTGAAACAAATGCTTAAAATTTTAGAAAATTCGAAAAATGCAATTAAAGCAAAGAAGACATTTACTTTCAGTTTTAGATCACACTATAACAGTACTCAATTAAATGTTTAATATTTTTCCCCTTTTATTTTTTTTAGGTAAACGGAGGCAGATTGTTAAGATCGAATGTGTTACAACCAACTACAGATCTCGAAATTATTGAAAGTCGATTAGATGCAGTATCAGAATTAAATGAGCAACCACAAGTTTAAAAATAAAAATTTACATTTAAAAAATTTAAAATCTTCGAAAAAAAAATAGAACGCAATGAAAACATGAAAATGATAGTGTGAGAGAATAGAAAAAAGCAAAAATGTTTCAATGTTATTATCTGCGTTTTTTTTATAGATAAAATCACTAAATTCTTTTTATTTTTTATCAATCGCGTTATTCTTTTGAACACTGAAAGATTGAAAAGTTTTATCTATTTAAAAAAATCCGGTTTTTTGAAGATACCACTTAATTGATATTAAAAGAAAGCAATAAATTAGAAAAATAATTTTTTCAAATTTGTGCAAATATTACGAAAAAAAGGAAATCAAAAAAAATTCGAACACATTTAGAAAGAATTGCACGTTTTGCTACGCTCAAAATTTAAAAAATATTTTGCTGACTTTAAAAAAAAATGTCAATTAGTCATCAAAAATGTCTAAAAGATATGAGTCATTCTTGGTTCATAAAATAGTCTTTCAATTTAATAATTATTACAGCTACTGAATAAACTACGCAATCTTTTAACTCGAGCCCATGAGTTAGATAAGGTGATGGCAATGTGCATTCAAACAACAACTTCATGGACAGTACGTGGAGCAGAAGCAAATATCAATCAAATATTGAAATTGTTTCAAACAATGAAAGTAATCGGAGCGATACAAGAAACATTAATTGGTGCCAGTGTCAAATCGACACTTTTACAAGCGAAAATTGAGGCAAGGTGTTCTATATAATGGTTATACATTCAATGTATCCCTAAATATTGTTTATAAATTTTATTTTATGAACAATTGAAATGAAATAAAATGTTTGCAGTTTTTAAATGATGAAAGATTTGAAGAAATGATTGAAATTTTGGAAGAAAAAATAATATGCGAAAGCACAGGAAATAAAAAAAATTCTCTTGGAATGAGAAATATGAAATGTTTTGCAATCAAAGAAGGAGTTTCTATTAATCTAGATATTGCTAGAAAAGCATATTTAGAGTTATTAAGTAAAGTTGATGAAATTGGTAAGAAATCAATTTTGTGTTTTTTTCAATAAAACTATCTTAGCAAACGAAGAGTTGTTGGAAAAATTCAACGATCAGTCAACAAGATTGTCGTATTCTCAAACACGAGGATTTCATTACACGCTTGTAACAAAAAATGCGCATTCTGTGATTCTTCCAAATGTAATAAAAATGTAAAATAATAATAATCCAATAAAACTATGATTGTAGGGATTCTCGGAGGTAGTACGAAATCGATCGACCGTCACTTTTTCTTCTCGAAAATTGACATCAGCTAATGGTATAATATATAATAAAATTGAAGGAATCAAATAAATTTCGGAACTGTATAGCTTTAAATTGGAACAAAAACTATTTTCTTTCCATTATAATCGCATAAATCAACTTTTGAAAGAAAAAAAAAAGTAAATCTATTTCAAAAATTAAGAACAGAATTTAACAAAAATTGAAGCAAATAAATTTCACATTTTCAAAAAAAAAAACGCATTAAATTAATAATTAAAGATAGAATAAATCAAGTTGTTGCTGAAGTCTTCTTGGCCAGTGATATTGTAGTTGCCGAAGTTGTTGAAAAAGTATAATTTTCAAAAAAAATAAAATGCCTAAATTTAATTTTCAGATTCAAGCTGTTTTACCAGTTTTGTATTATGCTATGGACGCAATATCAACTATTGATTTTTTATGTAGTCTTGCAACATATTCGAGTTACCGTGATACAGGTTTTCAAATCAAGTTTTAAACTTAAAGAACATGTTTTTTTAAATTTAAGTTCGTCCTGAATTTGGAACATCTTTATCAATTAGCCAAGGACGGCATCCAATTTTAGATTGGGCGGATACAGAATCGACAATTACAAATGATACTGTACTTTAATAATTAAAAAATATTTTAAGAACTTTTAAACTCGGTCTACATTTTTTGCAGTGCTTGACAAGAGATCGACGATTTGGAATAATCACTGGCCCAAATATGGCTGGAAAATCAACATATTTAAAACAAGTTGCACAGCTGGCAATAATTGCTCAAACTGGGTGTTATATTCCAGCTGATTATGCGTCTCTAATTGGTTTGTTTTTGTAGTCTTAAAAAAATTTCAAAAAAAAAATTAGTTTTCAAAAGAATATTTTCGAGAATGGGACACAATGATGAATTGATGAAAAATAAATCTGCTTTTGCATCAGAAATGAATGATGCTTCAACAATTTTAAAATATGCAGATAAGGATTCACTGGTTGTTTTAGATGAGCTAGCAAGAAGTATTTTATTAATTAGTTTTTTTTTGTTCAAAATCAATTGTAAGGCACTTCAACTGAGGAAGGAATTGCAATTACTTACGCAATATGTGAAAATATACTTACAATTGGATGTTATGCTCTATTGGCAACACATTTTTTAGATTTGGCAGTCTTAGAAAATCATTCAACAGCTATTGAAAAGTGAAAAAAGAAAAGCAAATTACCAACTAAAAAAACAAACTCTTTTTAGTTATCATTTTCGACCAATACCAATTGATATAAATGTTGATAAATTTATATATCGGCATAAATTAATGCGTGGCCCGTATAAAGGACCATTATATGGTTTCGAACTTGTTGAGTTGTCTACTTTTCCGGATTTAGTTTTAGAGTATGCAACACAACTTGCACATCATTTGAGATCTCAAATCGTTGAAAAGTTAGATGGAATTCATTTCAATTAAAACAAATAAATAAAATTTTCAGAAAAAGGGATTTTGAAATAGAAAAAAATCGAGTTAAAATTTTTTATTGGAATCGAATTAAAGAACACGCCGAAAGTTATATGGTAAATTTAAAAACTTGACAATTAAAAAAAATAATTGGGAAAGATAAAGGTGAACAAAAGTTGGATTCTAAAAAAACTTTTTAGAAAATGTTTGGAAGTAATTGGAAAAAAGAAGAAGAAGCTTATAAAAAGCTCCAAGATCTAAAAAAATGCATGATAGATGAACTCAAAAAAATCGATAAACAACAATTCGAAGAAAACTGTTAAAAAATTTTTCACGTTCTTTTTAAATTTTTAATTGTAATATTAAGTTTAATAAAAAATTTTTAACCAAGAAATTAGTAATTAACAAAAATTAGTTATGAAATATTTATTCAAACAAAATTAGCATTTCTAACCTAACAATCAGAAATAAATTATATGATAATTTAGAAGTGACCAATATTTTCCATTTATATACAGTACCGTTCATAAAGATACGACCACCCTAAAATTTTGGTGTTTCTCAAGAATGGCTGGACCAATCTTCATGAAACTTTCTGAGAATATTAAAAGCACTTAAAAAAACTTTTTCAATAAAGGAAATGGTGTAAAATTGCGTAGAAACGCTTGCGGACTTCGATTTTCGAAAATCTCGATTTCGCGAATTTTTTTTTTGTTTTTTTTTTTTAATTTTTTCAGTTTTTTTAAATGAATTTTTACGTTCTTTTTTTTTTTGTTAAAATGGGAAGACCAATAGGTTCAAAAAACCTAAGCGAAACCAACCGAGAAGCCATCCGAAGAAGCAAAAATTCGGGAATGACGGTTCGGGAGCTGGCTAAACAGTTCGGAACCAGCCATTCCACAATTTCCGCTTGTCTAAAATATCGAAATAGGTCAAAACCTACAGGGAAGCCTACAAAAACATCCCCAGCCCTAGATCGAATCATTATCCGAACTAGCAAAAAGAATCCGAGGCTGGCAAGCACGGATATCAACCGAGAACTGAAGGAGAATTTTGGGATTGAGGCAACTTTTTTCCATTTTCCGACCGAATTCTAATGTTTTTTTTTGTCTAGGTGTCTGATAGCACTGTCAAACGTTGTCTAAGACAAGCTGGCCTATTTGGTCGACGTCCAGTAAAAAAACCAATGATCTCAGAGAAGAACCGTAAGGCGCGGCTGGAATGGGCAAAAACGCATTTTCCGTGGACTCCATCTCAGTGGTCCAAAGTCCTCTGGAGCGACGAAAGTAAGTATATGATGCTTGGAACTGATGGTATTAGTCATGTTCGACGCCCGGTTGGTGCCCGTTTCGATCCTAAGTACCAGATCCCGACAGTAAAACATGGAGGCGGAAGTGTGATGGTTTGGGGATGTTTCAGTGCGAATGGGGTTGGTCCCCTGCATAAGATCGATGGAATAATGGATAGATTTGTGTACAAGGATATCCTCAATGATCTTATGCTACCATTTGCATCTTCAAAAATGGGTCGCGAGTGGATTTTTCAACAAGACAACGACCCAAAGCACTCTTCCCGGCTTGTCAGAGATTGGTTCCAACAACGTCAAGTCAATCTGATGGAGTGGCCAAGCCAATCTCCAGACTTGAATCCAATCGAACACTTATGGGAAGAGTTGGGAAGAAGTTTGGAAGGAATAACTGCTCGAAATACCACTGAAAAGTTCGAACAATTGAAGAATTCCTGGAACACCATCCCAGCCTCAACATTAAAGAACTTAATCGATTCCATGCCAAGAAGATGTGCAGCTGTGATTGCTGCAAATGGAATGGCAACAAAGTATTAAATGTATCAATGATTTAAAACAGAGTTTGTGAAATTCTGAGACCTCTTACTGGTTTTATAATGCTTTAAACTTTACTACCGGTTTTTCCCATTTTTTTGCATTTTCCTTTTTTTTCAAATAAAACATACAATTTTTGTTTTTATGAGCTAATTTTTTGAACTTAAGCTTTTTTCACCGTAAAACACAATCTCAGAAAGTTTCATGAAGATTGGTCCAGCCATTCTTGAGAAACACCAAAATTTTAGGGTGGTCGTATCTTTATGAACGGTACTGTATATGTTACTCTATTTGTTACTCAAGATATAATACTAAATGAAGCAATATGACAAAAATAATCAAAACTAGATAGTCTTCAGATTGGGTTAAAATTAAATATTTACGCGCTCTACCTGATTGAGCTGACGCATAGAAAGATAGCTGACGCGAAAAGGGCGATTATTTGAAATTTGCTCATTAAAATTTGGGGTTCCAATCTAATTAAACCCCTCAATTTTGGGGGTTTAGAGTTAATCTTCATTTTTATTTATTAACTGTTATTCTAGTTAAATTCAGCGTATAAAAACCTAGGAAAACGTTTTTTTTTTTTAAAGTTGTGTCTTCAAATATGCGAAAATGGCCAATTAGGACTTTCTGAAATGTTCAGTTAAATATTTAAAAATACAACTTTTTCTTTTTTTTCTAGTTTTTTTTGTTCTTGTTTAAAATTTCACATTTTAGTACAGAAAATAATTTTTATTTTCAAAAATTAAAGCAATTTATACATTTATTAAAAACTCAATTAACACATTAAAAAAATTGGATTTATTTTTTTTAATAATAAGTTTCTTTTCCTTGTTTTATAATCACTTCGAATAGGTGATTTAGAGAGAGACCAAATTCTAAAGAACAATGTTTTCCTAGTGTTTTTCTACACTGAAACTAGCTACAATAACAGTTAGAAAAAGGTTCATTTTAAACTTCCCAAATTGATAGGGTCCTATCAAATAGAAACGCACTGCACGTGTGGTACTTTACTTACGTTCATAGAATTTAAAATAATTTTTGAAGGTTCACAATGAAAGTTCTACAGTTATCAATAATTTTAATTCTGGCTTCACTTGGACGAATTACAGCAACTAATTCGGAATTCGAGCAACAAATAAAAATCAATACTAAAAATGAGACGTAATGGGTCTTAACAGAATTCAAATGTTTTCATATTTTCAGTTTAAAAAGTTTGATCAACAGTGAAAATGTGGAAGCTGAAAATTTTAATAAACTTGAAACAGAAAGGGACAACGAAAAAATGGAGACAGTTGATTTTAAATTTGAAAACGAAGAAACTTTCAAAATTCCACCGTTTGAAAAAAAAAGAAAAAAGAAATCGAATAATTTTTTTTTTCAGAAAAACTGATTTTAGCGTTGTTTCACACAACGAACCGTTAAGTGCTATAATAAAAATAGAAAATGATACCTTGTCTGATGGAAATGAACAAATTTTCAATTTTAAAACTTATGGTAATATTTTTCACATAAATAATTTTAAAAATAAAAAATTTTCAGGTTCCGGAGAAGACGAAAATTATTCCGAGGAAGGAGTTGGTAACAAAATTTATTTTTAAATTAAACCACTAAATTTGATATATCTTTAGATCTTCCAGTTTCTGATCCAAACGAAATAAATATAACTTCAACTAAAAATACTTACGAAACAGAACAAGTAACACAATCATTTATGGAAAAATTGAAAGATCAAATGTATTCAATGAAGGTTTCAATAAAAAATATTGAATTAGTAACGCATAAAATTATTACAGATTTATTTCAAACGAAATCCAATCGTATTTGCGTTTTTTTTCGGGATTCTTGTCGGTCTTTTCACAGGAATTGTCTTTTTTTGTTGTGTTCGATTTTTTATCAAAAGAAGACAAAATGGTAGTGTTGACTTTTATGATATTACCAGAAATAATGTCTACAATACTACGAATTCAACGTTTAATTTTGAAAAAATCGCGATTCCCGAACACAAAGATGACACAATGCGATTAATGTCAGCAGAAAATTCGATAATTGTTTAAAACGTTTTATAATTGTTTTTTAATTGAAAGTTTCTCATTAACTTTTCAAAAATTTATTTTAATTTTGAATTCAATTTTTACTGCCCATTTTTGTTTTGTAATTTAAATTTTTCATCAAAATTCCCAAATTTCCATCTGTTTTATGAAACCAAAAAAAAATAATATAATCAAGGTAGTTAAAATTACGAAATTTACTCTAACGAAGAATAAAAATCGAATTTTTCTTGTAGTTTTAAATTTTATTCATCGTTTTAACGAACAATTTATGAAGTATCTGGTGAGAAAAATTGCGAAATGTACTTCGCACAAAATAATTGAAAAAAAAGTGATATCAGGTATCCAATTCTTAAGTTGACTCCTATTTGATGAGCACTTAAAGATAGTTTGTCGACAAGTGCATTAACTGACATTTACAAATTTCACTGACCTTAAAAAAAAATGATTTTTTTTCATTTTAATAAAAATGTTTCACTTTCTTTGTTGAAAAAAATGAAATGAAAAGAAAGAATTTAATATTGCAATTTTTCAATTTTAAGCAAAAAGAAAACATTTTTTGATTGCGTGCAAAGTATTTCAATATTATTGGAAAGATTGAAAAGTTTGTACACTTTCCGTGTCACTTATCATTTTTTTTTTCAAGTGTCTATGGATTTTTAGTTAGGGATGGATGTACATATGTGCAATGCCCTCATCATTTTTATCTATTTTTTTACCGAATATTATAATTTTGCGTTTTTGATTTTATAATGATTCGACCTTGATCTTGTTTTCATAAAATTTGGAAAAGAGGATCAAATTGGGGTAAAAAAAAATAAAAAAGAAGATTCGACCGGTACTGTAGCTGTAATTGATAGTTTTTGCAATTGAATGATGACCTAAATCAAGTTTTTATACTTTGAGTTGTGGATGACCGATTTATATTCGAGGTTGAATAAAAAAGAATTAAAAAAAATCCAACCTCATTTTTTTGCGCTTTCTTATTTTATTTAGCTTTTTAAAAATCAAAACAAAAGAAAAAACGATTGACTTGATCAAATCAATAATCTTATGGTTTCAAAGTTTTCTGTTCAAATAAGATTTCAATAATTTGACAAAAAAACTAAAATAAATTTACCGATTGTTCTCTAACCTGCATGCTTTTGGCTTTGTTGACCAACAAAAATACTTCGAAATGTTTTTTTTTCTTTTTCATCCTTGCGTCTCTTCAAAATATGTGTGTCTATTCGTTTTGCTCAAAAGAATATTTTTAGTTATTTTTTTCCCCAGATAATGCCGAGATTAGAAGATATTTTATCACTACCTCAAATACGAGTAAAAGATATTAAAAAAACAGCAGAAAAACTCAATAAATTTATAGATGCAGGAGCCGAGCAATTAATGGTATAATAATTAAGTTTTTGAAATAATTGAAAAATATTCAGCCTTTTAGGTAATTTCGGACTTTGATTTTACATTATCACGTTTTGTTGATAAATCTGGTGGAAGATGCTCATCTTGTTATTGTGTATTTGATAACGCGGTTGGAACAAATAATCCCGAATGGTGTAAAAAAGTCAGTTTTTATTTTATTATTTTTTCAATTGTAAGATAAATAATTTAGTTCGTTGCTCTTTACCACAAATATGGGCCAATTGAACATGATCATTCGTTAACAATTGAAGAAAAAGTTCCATTTATGGAAGAATGGTGAATAATTGTTGATTATTTAAAATTTAAAAAAATTTATTTACAAAACGTTTAAAACGAGAATGAGAATAATTTAGGTGGCAACAATCACACGAACTCATCATTGAAGGTGGTTTCAAACGAGAATCAATTGATAATTATGTAGCTAAATGTAATATTCAATTAAGGTTAATTTTAATTTTTTTTGTTTCAATCTTCAATCTTTATTTATAGAGATAATGCCGAAACGTTGATGAAAGAATTGACCAAAAATAATGTTCCATTCATCATTTTTTCAGCAGGTTTTAAAAATATTGGTTATTTTTAAATATAATACATTTTAGGAATTGGAACTATAATTGAAATGTACCTAAAACATAAATTTGGTAGAGTTGAAAATAATACACATATTGTTTCAAACATGATAAATTTTGATGAAAATGTCAATTTTTAAAGAAAAAAAAGTAAAAAAAAAATTATTTTTTCAGGGAATGGTTGAATCATTTTCTGAACCTTTAATCCATGTTTTCTGCAAAAATTCATCTGTAATCCCAATTGATGAAACATTTTCACATCAAATAGCAGGACGAAAAAATGTGATTTTGATGGGTGATAGTGTTGGGGATGCATTTATGGATGTTGGAGTTGAAGAAGAACAATTATCATTGAAAATTGGTTTTGTTAATCATGATGTATGTTTATGTGACCGAGAAAATTCAAAAAATCGGCCATTTTATAGAAAGATTTAAAATATGATAATTTTTAAGGTTGAAAAGCTCGTTGACAAATATTTAAACTATTTCGACATTGTTTTAGTTGAAGATCAATCGATGGATGTACCAAATCAAATCCTTGAATTGATTTATAAACAATAATTTGTTATTCATTTTTTCATGTAACCGATTTTTTCCAATATTCATTCAGTTAATCAATTATTAGATTAGATTTTTTCAAAATCACCAACAAATCGCTTTAATTTCATTTTTTAATTGAATTTATTGCAAAAAAATGTTAAAAATAAAGTTTTCAATTTTAATAAATTGTTGATAATAGGTTTATTTGTGAGTTTTTATCAGTCCAGGAGGTTGACAATGTATGGCCTAGAATTATATATTGAGTACATTTTTCTGTTTATTTGTTGACTTTTTGAAATTTCTTGAATTTAGTGAAAAAAAAACATAAATAGAATGTCAGAGGAAGCAAAAAGAACTGATCCGGTAAGTTTAAAAAAAAAACAATTTCAAAAACTTAATTTATTCCATATTTAATTATGAAAAAATTGTTTCAAAGTCACGAAAATCATTAAAAATTAAAAAAAAATTCAATTTTTTAAGGAAAATGTTCCTTTATCAACTAGCAATCAATCGTTTTCATCTAAAAAACCAAAATTAACTAAACAGCTCAGTTCGTAAGTAGAAATTGCAATTTTTTAAAATTAAATTTTTTAAAAATTTAAAGAATTTCGCGTTTTTTCGGAATTGTAAACGATCAACAAGAACAAAGTAATATTCATTTAAAAAGGTTTTTTTTCTTCTTCAAAAAATTTTTAAAACACAGTTTATTGAAGGCTTCGCCGGTTAGCAAAAAATAATACGCTGAAAGAAGAGGAAGTTAATAAATATTGTAATAAAAACATTAAAAACTTTTAAATAAAATAAAAAAATTAATTATAGTGCAAGATGTTTCATTAGAATCAAAAGATGTCAATATATTGTTTAAAAATGTGCAAGACGATACACCAAAAACTCCAGATTTAGAAAAAGGAAATCAACCATCAAATTCAGATTTTTCGATCGAAAAAACAAATTATCAGAAAAGACCATCAAGATTAGATAGTTTTTCACAAAATGTAAATTTAAATAATTTTTTTAAAATATCAAAATAATTTTGAGGATTTTACAAAATTATCAAAAAATGGTTTGCAAATGGAAAAAAAAGAATCGCTTACATCAACGGTTATCGATTCATTATCGAATATTTTTAAAAAGTTTTAAAACAGTTTTTTCAAGAAAAATAATTTAAATTTTAAACAGAGGTTCGGTTGTGAATAAAAAAAAACAAAAACTGCAAAACTCAATGACATCAAAAGTTTCATTTGATTTTTCGTCAGTCTCTCAAGCAGGTAAACGGTTTTTAAGAAATTTTCAGTCACGAAAACTATGCGGCTCAGGATCTCCAACAGTTTGGACGCCAACCGAAAGATTTATTGATGAATCTCCAGGTGGAATTGAATTTGAGTTTTCAAAAAGTAATTTTGCTCACAAAACAATTTAAATAATTTTCTATTTTAAGATGTTCAAGAAGAATCCTATGAAATGGAAAATTTAAACAAAAGAAAAGAATTAATTGGACCGAGATTTTTGCAAAAAAACGTTTCTCTCTTAGATGGTAAGATAAATAATAATGTGAAAATCAGAAAACATTAAAAAACCATTTTTTTTTTAAAGAAAGAATTCCGGAAGAAACTTCATTTGAAATGGAAATTGAAAAAGAACCAGAAGATGAAGCAAATCAAGTAGATATGGGTTTGCAAAAAAAAAAGAAGCAAAAATAACAAATAAATAAATTTTTTTCAGATCCGTCTGCACTGTCTCGAATGACAGCAAAAGTTCGAAAAAAGTCCTCAGATCTAAATCTGTCAAAAATGAATGAAATTAGTCGACCAACAAGTTTAGAAAAATCTACAAAACCCTTAACAAATAGGAAACGTGAAATAGAGAATTTACGAGCAGGAATGAAATCATCAGATAAACGATCACAGTTTAGCCGATCACATGGATATGAAACGGAAAATGACGAAACATTGAAAATTATTCAAGAAAGTTCGGAAAAGGTTGATATTGAAAATATGAATATAACAGATAAAGTAAAACTCATTCAGTTAAATTTTTTTTAAAATTTTTATTTAAATTAAGCAATTGCTAGAAAATCAATCAACATTATTATCAAATGAAGTTTTTTATGATGATATAAACGCTCCAGAAGTCGATGAATATCACCCAGATTTAGCCCGATCTCCACCTTCGTCAACAATTTTAAACCAAACACCTTCCTTTTTTCGATTCGATTCGGCTAAAATCACAATAGCTGAAATTGATTCAAGTAGAAAAAAATATAGGAATGATTATGGAATTAGTTATGTTGGTAAGATATTCAATTATTTTTATTTGAAAAAAAAAAACAAAAATTAAAAGATGTTGGGGATTCAAACATTTATCAACCAAAAATGACAAATTTGGGTCCAATTGATGAAGCTACAACAAGCAGAGCAACAGATCGTCCAAATTCTACAATTGTTTTAAAAAATAAAACAAATTAAAAATTAATAAATACATTTTCAGGAAGATGGACTTTATTTTTGGAAAATTGGAGATATTGAACAAACTGAAAGATACAAACGACTATTAGAATTACAAAAACAGAGAAACGAGCATTGTGATAAAATAACAAAAGTAATTTTTAAATTTTTTTGTTTTTAATGTTTTTTTAAAAATAATTTAAGAAATATCGACAAAAAAATAAAAAGAGAGAACGAGGAATTGGAAGAATTGGAAACTTTTTTGGTAGAAAAATAAAAAAAGATTTAACACCAAATATCAAACAAATTCTTCAATCAGAAACCAATTCCACGTAATTTTGATTAATTTTATGCCATTTAATTAATTAATTTTATTTTTAAAGAACATGGTTTTACTATTGGATAACAACAATTCAATGCTTTGTTTTTATTGCATCAATGTTAATGGCATTTCCTGATTTAATTTTTCTAGAGAAGGAATTTAAAGGAGAAGTATTGATTTTATAGAAATAAATTCATTTTTAATTTTTGATTTTTAGGTTCTTGATACAACATTAACACATAGAAGAGTAAGTTATAAAGAACCAACAAATGTCTTTTTTGGACCAAGATTTGCTGATTTAATATTATTTGGTGCAAAATATTCGCCATGTATGAGAAAAGAAGAGGAATTATGGAATGATATTGAAGAAGATCGTCGAAATGAAAATAAAACTGGATGTTGTATTTCAAATGATAAAACAGGATGCTGGCAAACAAGTGAAGCAAATTGTCCAGTAATTTTTTAGTTTTTTTTTTTACATTTTGTATATTTCAATAAAATTTCAGTCAGTTAATGCACATTGGATTCGATGGGATAAAAAAAAGAAAATAAAAAATGTCAATAAATTAGAAAATAAATCAAAATCAGATAGCGATTTATTAAAAAATCGAAATATAACAAATTTTGTTCAAAGAAAACAAAAATTTAGAAAGTCTGGAGCTGTTTGTGGCCAAGATCCCGAGTAATTTTTTCTATATTTAATTTAATTAAAATGTTGTAAATTTTCAATAGATTTCAAACCTTTTTTAAAATTTAATATAATTTCAGTTATTGTGATATTCCAGCTTCAGTAGCTCCAAATGTTTGGCCAGATGATATAACTCAGTGGCCGGTAAAAATATGTTTTGTTCTTTTTCTTTTTTTTTATAAATGAATTTTAAGATGTGTGAAAAAATGCATGAAGTGAATTTACCGGAACATATGACTTGTCAAGTAAATTTAAAAATATTTTTTTTAAAAACAAAAAAGTCAAATTAAAGGTGACAGGACGGCCATGTTGTATTCAAATTCAAGGAAGATGTCGTATTGCAACAGAAGAATATTGTTCATTTGTAAAAGGAGTTTGGCATCCAAATGCAACACTTTGTAGCCAAGTTGGTTATTGAATTAAAAAAAAAAATGTTTTTTTCTTTAAATTAAAATAATTTAAAGGTGGATTGTTTTCAAGATGTTTGTGGAATGTTACTGATTAATACAAAACATCCATTTCAAATATATCGCCTTTTTACTTCATTGTTTTTACATGCTGGGTATTTTTTACCAGTGTGCAACATTTTTTTTGTCAATAAAATAACACAAAATGTTTTTAGTTTGATTCAATTTATTTTATCAATGACGATGCAATATTTGTTGGTTGAAGATTTTGAAAAAATGATTGGCAGTTTTCGAATGGCAATTTTATACATTGGATCAGGAATTGGCGGAAATTTAGCATCCGCCATTTTCCTGCCATTCATGCCTGGTGCAGGACCATCAGCGTCATTGAGTGGAGTTCTAGCCGCATTATGTGTCGAATTATACTTAAGCAGGTAATATGAAGTTTTGAGCGGCTTTTTTTTTCAGAAGAAAAAATGTTTAGAAAATTAATCGAAGATGTAAAAAAAGCGTATTTTATTCATTCATTCATGGGAGTTTTTTTATTTATTTGTGGTCTTTTTCCATATTTTGACAACTGGGCAAATATTTTTGGTTCAATTTTTGGATTTTTTATCACAATTCGTAAGAAAATAAAATGTTTTTTAAAAATAAAAATGATAAAATTACAGTAATTTTTCCTCCAATGCAAATGAGCACCGAAAATATTGAAAGAAAGTTTTGATTTCAATTAAATTCAACAATTTGATAATTTTCAGATGAACTTTCAAATGAAAATCAAGTAAACGAACAAAGAACACAATCAGGATATCAGTTAGAATTTAATTCTTAAATTTTAGAAATTCAGAATTTTTTCAGATTGTTAAGTAATGGACTATCATCTTTTAAAGCAAGAGTTCCATTTTTCTTCAAAAAACGAAGAACGGTTTGTTAAATTCAAATTAAACTTTTTTTAATATAAAATTACAGTATATCTCATTATTTATTTTAATTATTTTGTATTCTCTTCTTTTTACTATATTTTTCAATAATATTCAGGTAATTGATTTCATCATTTTTTTCAGTCAAGTTAATATATTGTTCAGCTCAATTGGCCAATATTAAATAATTTCAACTGTATTCCGTTCACTAATTGGTGTGATAATCAAGGACATATCCTAAAAAGATTTTTACCAATTTGAAAATCTCATATTTTAATCGATAGTTTTAATTGTAAAAAATGATTCCTCACGTCAAAACTGTTCAAAACCTGATCCTAAGCCTTTGCTATTTTTTTATGGTTGCTTTATTTTATAATAAATGGGCAATTTCATTTTAGATCCATACACGTCAGAAAAATAAAATTAATTAACAATTCGACGCCATTTAAATTTCCAAACATTGAACATTTAAAAATTGTAAGAAAAAAGAAGGCAATTCCATACAAATATTGAAGTTTTACTTTCTTGGTAGTCGTCGTGCTGATCGACGCGGAGTTGGCTGAAATGTCAAATTAAAATTCATGATTAACAAAGAAAGAACATACAGGATCTTGGATATCTTCTTCATCTCCTTCTCCAACAACTTCCAATTTACTAAAACGTTTGACTTCTGTGCTTTCTGAAGACTTTCGCTTTCTTGCACCCACGCTTGACGCCCTTGGTTTTGAGTTTCGAACAATTTCAGCTCCTGATAATGATCCTACACTTTCCAAATTTTTCTAAAAATGTTTATTTGAAGATTTTTGAAAAAAATTTTAAATTTACCGCTACTCGTTCTCTCCAATTGCTTTTTTCCTTTTTTGGTGGTAATGATATTGGTTGTAGAGATGTTGCTCTAGTTTTTTTTGCTGAATTTTCGCCTTTCGTTTCAATTATTGTTTCCAATGCCTTTGTTTTTCTAACACTTTTGGGTGTTTTTGGTGCTTCTTTTACTTCAGATGGTGTATCCAACGTTTTTGGTTGAGATGATCGGCTCTGAAAGAATTGTTCAATAAAAAACTGCAACGATTTTTAAAAACTCACCGTTGACCTCGCTCGTTTCGATGAAGATTCCGGTTTATCAACGTTTCTTGCTGCTTTTGACGGAGTTTTTTGTTGTTCTTCAATCGCTTCCGAATTTTTTCTCGGTCTTCCACGCTTTGGTGTTGAAACTTCCTTAAACAATTTTTGTTTTACTAGATTTCTTTGTGTTTTATTTATTTTAACTTCCTCCTCTTCCACTTCTTCAATAACAGTTTTTACGTTTCTAGTCTATAAAAATTTTTATTTCTTTGATAAAAACATTTTTTTTACCACGCTTCGTTTTTTTTTGGCAGATGTTGTTGCTTCTAAGTCAGTGGTTTTTTGCTTTTTTGATGGCGTTTTCAAAGTGACATTTAATTCTTCGGGTTGAACTGATTCACTTTTGGATCGAAGTCGAGCACTTCTTCTTGCTGATAAAGTATCAGTTTCATGCTGAGAAGTTTCTATAACAGAAGATCCTCTTTTCTGAAATTTTTTTATTTAGCTTATGTTGATAAAAAATTATCTTAATTACCGGTGTTTGTCTCACTTTTTTTGCTATACCAGTATTTTGAGTTTCTTCATTGTCTGCATTAACTGGTGACGGACATTTTTCTGTTTTTGAAGTTGTTCGTGAGCGTGTTTTTCGGGGAGTTTTTTGATTGTTTGTAGTTTCCTCATTTTTGTTATCAAGAGCCGTATTTTCTGATGTGTTTTTAGTCACTTGAACATTCGTTATATTACTAATCGGAACTTCATCGGAACAAACGCTAAGAATTTCTTCATGTTTTGTTTTTTTCATATCCTGAAATAACAAAAGTGTTAATTAAATTAGTTTTTTAAATAAATGAATTACCATATGAAGTGTATCAATTGGATCAACGTCTTCATCATTCTGAATTTCAAAACTTCTTTCAATAAGATCTTTTTCTTCTGCTTCTTGTTCTTCTTTTTGTTTGACTTGTTCAGATATTTCTTTTTCTTCTTCTTGATTAGCTGATTCAGATTCTTTTTCTTGTTTTTGGGCTTGTTTAAATTCTTCTTCATCTTTCTTTTCAGCATTTTCTTCTTCTTCTTTTTCAATCTCATCTTCCGTTTCTTCATCTTCCTTGTTTTTTATGTAGTCCAATTGTTTTTCTAAATTAGGAGAAATTCTTAAGTTATCTTCGTTTTCCACATTAATTGGATTTATAATTATTTCATCTTCAGCTTGTTCAAAACTTTTCTCGAATTCAACTTCTTCTCGATCGATTTCTTCATTCAATTTCTCTGCATTTTTCTTTTTTTCATGATTAATTTGATTGTTCTCAATGTTTTCAGCATCTTTTTCTTCCCCATTTTCTTTTTCAATTTGTTCCAAAATTTTATCATTCAGTTCAGAACTTGGAGCACCCAACGTTTCTTTACATTGAGATTGTTCAATGTCTGCTGAATTACCAATATAAATTTGAACGACATCAGAACACACCTGTAAATTGAATATTTAACTTTTTGCACAAAAAAAATATTAATTTTACTTCATTATTTTCTTCATTTTCTTGAATTTCAAAGCTTTTTTCTGTTTCAAAAAACTCCTCAAAATCGTCTTCCATTTCAACATCTTTTTCTTCTTCAAACGTTGTTTCATTTTTATCGTTTTCATTTTCTGATGTTCTAATTGTTGCATTTTCATTTTTCTTTTGCTCTTCTTCATCTGCTTCTTCGTCCAGAATATCAAACTAAAAGAAAATAAATATTTGGATATGAAGTTGATTATTTAAATGTACGTTTAATTTTGGTGCAGCATCTTTGAATTGTTCTTGGAAATTATCTTGAAAACGAATTCTTCCCCGACTTGGAGATTGAACTTAAATTATATTTTTTCCTTTTTTTTTTTAATTTGTAAAATTATACCTGTTTTTGCTGTTTTTAAAATACTATTTGGACACGCCATAAATTGTGGAACTCGACACGTCGGAGACATTTCATCTTCTAAACATAATGGTTTTTTCAAATACTTTGCTGGAGTCTGAATTGCTTCGTTAATTTCATCATCATGTTCCTGATGATCTTCTGCAAACGATGCAGTTTCGCTTAAAATTTTATTTTTATTTTTAACTTTCTTTTTTCTTTTCAAAATTAACCTATCTGGTGTGAGCGGTTTTCTTGAAATTCGTTTTGCTGTCTAAAAAGATGGTTTTTAAAAAAAAAAAACAACAAAAATAACAAACCGGCGGTGCACATATTACAGGACTATCATTTTCAGTACAAATCATTGATTTTCTTTTTTTTCCAGTTCGTAAACTTTCATCGTTTCTAGTTACCGAATCATTGTGAGTTGATGATAATGTTTTAAAGACGCTTGTTGATTGTGAAAACGAATTAGACGCAGTTCTCAGTGCTTTACTTCTTTGAAACATTGACCGAACTGCATTTTCAATTTCCTTATCTTTGTCCGTTTTTTCATTAACTTTTTTTTTCGCGTTAACCACATGTGGCACTAATGCATTTAAAATTTTATTTGATTTCACAAAATCCTGAAAAACTTTAAAATTTTTGAAATTCATTATGAAACAAATAAGAACCGATGATAATTCTCCATATTTTTGATGATTGTACAAAAAAACTTGATATAATTTTTCTTCTTCTTCTGATAACTCTGGCACTGAAAAAGGTGGAAGAGTTTAACTATAATTAACGATTTCCTACATTTTATCAATGGATTTTCTTTTTTTAATCGATATCTTTTTTCGAACTTTTCCTTTTCTGCTTCGGTCAGATTTTCATTTGAGTTTCCATCTGATGCCCAAAAATTTTCACATGTTGATTTTAAGCTTGATGACTCCTTCTATTTTTTATAATTATATTAATTGTAATTAAGTAATTAATTACCTGGTTATCGAAAACTCGAACTGTTGAATGATCTTCAACTGCTTTTGCTTCTTGTTCAAGAATAAACAAAATTCTTTCTTCATTTGTTCCTAACAATTTATCACTTATTTTTTGTTGAGCATCTTTTGCAATTTCCATATCATTCAACTAAAACTGTACTATTTTCAAAAAAAAAAATGTTAAGGATAAACTTTTGAAAAACTATTTGCTCGAATCCAATCTATAACATACTGAATTATTAGCTCTCTTTTTGTTCTTTCTGGCACTTTTACATTAAGAATTGGTTCAAGTATATTCTAAAATATAAAAATGAAAATCGAATAGAACACTTATTTTGTTTTACTCCTGGTGATGGCGGATACCATTGATCATGTGAAATTCCGTTCCAGAATTCTCCTTCTGGAGCTAATACATGTAAACGACGTGTTGTGATTTGAACTGGCAATCCAACACGGTTTTTACTTGCTGCTACAACTCTTCTTTCATGCATTTCTCTCATTTTTCGTTCAATTTTTATATTTGAAGGAACAATCCCATGGTAAATAAATATTTGAGTTAATCGAGTATGAATGTACGAACAGTTAAGAGCATTCGCTTGTCGGTGAATTTTGGCTGAAAACTAGAATTCAGAGCAAGAAACAGAAATAATAAAATTGTTACAATTATCATCGAAAAATTTGGCAAACTGCTTCAGAAGTTGTTGAACATTGAAAAAAAGTCGGATTCCTGTAGACAATACATTATCTACTTCTGGAAATGGTCCAATTGAGGATCCATTAAACAAGTTCATGGCTGAAATTTAATTTGATTTATAATTTTTTATGACTCATTCAATACTTCTTTCACAAATTGTTTTTCTAAAATCACACGATTCATAAAAAATCCAATTTGCAATTTCTTCTTTTTTTTTAATATTCATTTCAATTGAATTTGCTAAATTTGTCAATTCTTCCATTCGATCATTGTATAGCATTGCACTTAAAACAACACGTTCATCTGATGATAATTGACAATTGTTTGGAACCATTAAACTCTAAAAATCAAATATTTTTTTAAATTATTTTTTCATTTTTTCAAACCGAATTTATTGATGAATTGGGCGAAGAACTTAAAATCAGATTATTTGAAACAATTCCAGCAGCTAACAAAATGGAAGCTGTTTCAGATGGATCTTTTAAAATTTCTTCAAGATTACTTGCAACATTTTCCAAAATCTAAAATAGAAAATAATCAAATGTAAAAAAATGACTTAAAAATTGTTACATTATTTTGAAGACTTAAAATGTGCATTTCTTCAGTTCTGGATGATGTTCCAATAAAAACTCGATCAAACTAAATTTTATAATGAAATTTAAAAAAAATACAAGCTTACATTTAATGATGATGGATAAAATAATTGATCAGCATCCGAAATTGTTGACTTATATCTTTTAATATCTGAAGCCATTTCTGTTAAAATATTAATATCCTCAACATCAGCCGCAGCTACATTTGATCGAATAGTCGACAAAAATGCACATTGTGCAAGCACAGTTCGATCTGATGTAACAGAAGATGGCATTCGTTTATAATAATACGAATCAATATCAAATATTCCGGCCTGGAAATTCAATCAATTTGAAAAATAGTTTGTTTAACAATTTTCACTTCAATAAAGTTTTCATTTCCAGTTTCATTCAGTTTTTCATATGCTAATAAAACTAATGATCGATTCCACGCTGATCCAAAACTTTGTGATGTATTTAAAATTGATGATTGATTTGGTGAAATTGTTAAATTATCTTCATTCATTTTTTTTGACCGATGATTTGTTGATACTCCATTTTCAAGAAATCGACTATGTGTTAAAGTTTTAGCACAAATCCATCGAAGCCCGTATTGAATTCGATGTTCCATTACTAAATAATATTCTGGTCCATCAATACCATTTTTTTCTTCATCATCGTTTTTGTCTTTGTATCCTCCTCTCCAAAGATGAATCATAATTGGATGTCGAGGAGATCCACTGGAACATTTTTTTAAATAAAAATATTAATGAAACTATAATTTTTTACTCGGCAGCAGCAATAAAATATTCATATTTTTCTGGATCATCTTCTGGCTCTAATGGAATTAAATATCGAATTGGTCTTTCATGTCGAAGATCGAGTTGATTCATTTTATTTGAAGGATTTAAGCTTGCTGTGATTATTCCACCAGTTGAAAGACCAACTAATAAAGTTCGACTTCTCGGTAATAAAGCTAGGGAAGTTACACTGATCGCACTAGCTAAAAAAAATATTTTTTAAATCAATGTGAATTAAATATTAATTACCAATATATTTTTTTGAACACTCGCCTACTGTGTAAATAAAACAGTTTTTGTTTTTTTGAGTGTACGGTGCTGTAATTTTTTTTTTTATTATTTAATTCTTTTTTTAATAAAAAACAAACCCATAATGTTAACAAGGTTTTTGGATGGTTTGTTAATTACTGGATTTAAGTCTTCACTAGAATTATTTTCTTGAGCGATTAAGTGAGAAATGTAACAATTCGATTGTTTTGCACCAATTGCCACAATATTACTCCATTCATTGAGCTTTGAAAAAAGCTTAAAACTATTTTCTTTTGTAGCCATGTCTTCATTGGTGAACAGTGTTCTAATAACAGTAATCTGAATATTTATTGTTTATATGAAAATGTTTTTAGAAAAATTACTCACTCTTTCTGGAATTGCTAACGACCAACTTGGAAAAAGATTTGAATCTAAATCATTTCCATCAACTTTTGGCGATAAACCCATGACAAAATGTTGCTCTCCCCATATTTCCAATTCATCGTTTATTGCCACTATTACACCGAAAGTTCCATCTAAAAATTTTCAATGAAAATCATGAAAACAAACTTCATATTTTACCCAACGCTGGAAAATAGTCGACATCAATTATTTCCATTTCTTTCGGAAAATTATATGAGTATTGTTCATTTTCCAAATCAACCCGAGAAACTGTTAATTGATTTTGTTTAAAATTTACAACAAAATTTAAAGGTTGCCCTATAATTTATTAAAAAAGTGAATATAAACTTTTTTTTAAATTAAAAAAAACCTAATGGATTCGCTAGAAATTTTTTGGAGCCTTCCTTTAAAATGCTAACTTTTTTAGTAGCTGGTATAAAGATGGACGATTTGTTCATTCTAAAAAAATAAACAACATGTTACTAAATTTTATAAATCGGAAACCTAATTTAAATATTGAAATATTGAAAAATAAAATAAAATAAATATTTTTTTTCGAAAAATGTTTACCGCTTCGTTTTTCCGCATACACGGTAACGCGTTATTGCAGACACACTTTCATCATTTCGGTCTGGGAAGGAAAGCAAAGTAAGTAAAAAAAAATAACAATCGAAAATTGTTTAATCTATTAATTTTAATTTCAAAAAATTAAGTGGCAAATCAAATTTTCAATAAAATGTGCTAAAAGTTTCTGCAAAGTTCCACAGCACGTATGCTCAACATGGGCTGAGTACAATAAAGCTACAGTACCTTTTTAATTCTCATAAATCTTGATCCTCAGCTGATTAGAAAATCAAATCTAACTTGAACAGAAATTTTTTTTTTTAATTTCTTAGTTTATTTTTACAAAAATAGTATAAAAAATCTAATATAAATAATTTATCGATTAGTGAATTTAAAAAAGAATTTATTAGAATTTGATTAAAAAATTACCGTTCATTTTTTAAAACAAAAAAAACCCTTTTAGGCCGTAATTTTTGGATAAGATCACTTTGTTTCTTGTTGAACGACACTCCTTAATTACGAAATATGCACACAGTTTGATTTTTTCTTTTGAATTTTTTAACGGAATTGGTTTCTTGCTCGATTTTTTGTGATAATTATTTAGAAGGTGATGTAAACTCGAGTTATTGTTCAGAGGCCTAAAAATCAACCAAATAATGTGATATCATAATTTGGTTATCAAACAAAAAACTAAAAAGTTCGTTTTTTTTTTCAAATGATAAAATATTCCCAAAATAATTTGTCAAAAAAGCTCAAAAAGTTCCAAAATTTAAAGAAAATAAAAAAAAACATCTTTCGTCACTTATTTGGTTTCTTTCCTTTAGAAACATTTTTAAAATGTTGAAAAGAGATTTTTACTAACACCGGCTGACTTAGAAACGTTTTTTTTATTTTTCCAAGTATTTTTTTTTTGATTTGAGATTATTAAAATTCAATTTTTTTAATAAAATTAATTTGCATTTCCAATTGAAAAAAAAATTCTAGTTTTATCAATTAAAAAAAATAAAATTTTTTTTCCATGACATTTTGTCAAATTTCATGCATTCTTTACAGTAATTCATTTATTTTTAACCTCATAGAACATTTTTTTCACTGATAAAAGAACACAAATTTTGATTCCAGTCAAAAAAAAAAGACGAAACTTTAGTTTTTAGAAATTTAAAATTTTCTAGAAAAATGGCTCCACCCACTTTCGAATTAATTTTGTATTTGTATATAAATGTGAAAAAATCAGAATCAAAAATTGAAAAATTTAAAAATGATTTTTTTCTTTTTATTTTTGACAATTTTCGTTGAATTCGCTTCTACGAAAAAAAATCTCGTAGAGCAAGTTCATTTAAGTTTAACTGGAAATATTGATGAAATGGCTGTTACTTGGTTAACTCAAAATCCATGTAAATTTCAAATTTTTTTTCTATTTTTTTTTTTAAATTAATTTTCGATTTTACAGTACCAAATGTCACTCCATTTGTATCCTACGGTACTTCACAAAATTCATTATTTTCAACGTCCAAAGCAACAACAACAGAATGGAAAGATCAAGGGAAGAAAAAGAAGCTTCGATATACTCATCGAGCAATTATGAAAAATCTGCAACCTGGAACTAAATACTGTAATTCTCAATATTAAAAAAAAAAATTCTGAATTAAAATCTAAAATTTTTGAAGATTATAACGTCGGAAGTTCACAATCAACATCAAAAGTATTTTATTTCACTCAACCTGATCCATCAAAACCAGTTCGAGCGGCAATCTTTGGAGATCTTTCAATATATCAAGGATTTTCAATTGATCCTTTAATAAATGCGACTCATTCAAATCAATTTGACGTTGTTATTCATATTGGTGACTTGGCTTATGATCTTCACGATAATAATGGGGATCTTGGTGATGATTACATGAATGCGATTGAGCCAATGGTTGCCTATGTTCCGTATATGGTTTTTCCGGGAAATCATGAAGTTGATTCAAATTTTAATCAAATTATCAATCGATTTACAATGCCGAAAAATGGAGTTTATGATAATAATTTATTTTGGAGGTTTTTTCAACAAAAAAAAACAATTTTATTAATTTATTAAATTAATTTTTAAAAATTTAGTTTTGATTATGGAATAACTCATTTTGTTGCATTAAATACCGAATATTATGCTGAAGGAATGAGCAAAGAAACTCAAGCTCAATTTAAATGGTTAGAAAATGATTTAAACAAGGTTTTATTTTATTTTTATTTTTATTTTTTTTTAAATTAATCCAATTTTTAGAATAAATTTCGATGGACAATTGTGTTAATGCATCGGCCAATGTATTGTTCATCAAAAAAAGCAAAAGGATGTCATGATCCTCAAGACATCATAACAAGAAAAGGAGAACCTGGATTTCCAGGATTAGAACAATTTTTCAATGATCATAAAGTTGATTTTATACTTTATGGTCATAAGCACACTTACGAAAGGATGTGGCCAATTTTTGAAGGAAAAGCTGAAATATCAAATAACCCGAGTCATATTAAAAATCCAACAGCTCCAATTTATATGTTAACTGGTGCTGCTGGATGTCATAGTCATGAAGGACCATCGGATACAATTGCTCAACCATTTTCCATTACTCGTCTTGGAAATTATGGTTATACTTATATGATAATTCATAATCAAACCCATATCAGCACAGATTTTGTTGATACTTCAAATAGTTCGGGAGTATTTTTAGATAAATTTTATTTAGAAAAATCATAATTTTTTTTGTTGTATAAAATTTAATTATTCAATCAATATTTGTATAAATTGTTATTTTTTTTTTTAATATTTTTGTTATGCTTTTAAATAATTTGAAAGTGGTTCAACATCAAATTTAATTTGTGACATTGTGCTTGTTCTTGATGCGATTCTTTTAATTTCTTTTTCACCAGTTAACCAAAATGTCAAGCAAGGACCTTTTCCCTGGAAAAAAAGAAGGAACTAATAAAAAAATTGATGAATTCGAAATGAAAACGAAACCTTCACATCGACCATTCCTCTTTCTTCAATTATAAATGATGGAAATTCGTCACGAAGTGTCATTGATGTTAATTCATTGATTTGAATTTTGCCAGGAAGACATGTGCTCGCCATACGACACGCCACGTTTACGGTATCACCAAATATACAAAATCTGAGAGGGGGAGAAATGGAATTTGATTTAAAAATGATTTGAAACCTTGGAGCAATACTTCCTAGAACTCCAGCTGCAACTGCTCCACTTGTTATTCCAATTTTTATTTCTAATTTATGATCTGGTCGATGACGAACAAAAAATGTTTTCATAAACTTAAAAAAAAAAATTTTTTTTTAATTTTTAATTAAATTTAAAAAAAAAATTTTTTTACTTCTTGTAGTTTAATAGCAATTTTACAAATTTCTCTTAAATGACGAACATTTGACATTTCTGGAATTCCACTACAAATCAAATAAGCATCACCAACATTTTCGACTTTAAACGCTTTATTTTTCTGAACAATATAATCGAATGATGAATACAATTCTTGAAGAGTATCCAAAATCTGCAAAATATTTTCAGACAACAAAGCTGTGTAAACCTCCAAGACATCGATTAAAAATTACATGAACTGGAATAAAAGCCTCGCAGAATTTGGTGAATTGACAAACATCGACAACAAGCAGGGTGACCGACGAGTGTTGTTCGGGTAAAACGGTTTCGCCTTTTCGAATTGCGTCAGCAATGTTTTTTGGTAATAATTGGTAAAGTAAATTTTCAGTTTTTGACATTTCCTGCTCAATTTCTCTTGTTCTTTCAGCGACGATTTGTTCTAAATTTTCCGAATATTCATCGATCATTTCAATCATTTGATCAATTAAAGTTCCTTTTGCGCTGGAATTTGTTTTTTTTTTCTTAATTTTTTAAATTCAAAATACTCTTGTCCAAATTCACGAAAAACAGCATCGGAAATTTTTGATATATTTGGTCGAGCTGATGGTTTATCAAGCCAACACTGGAAACAAAAAAATTTTGTTCGCTTAAAATTATTTTTATTTCAAAACCTGCTGCATAATTGACAATAATCTCATTGTAAAACTTGTACCTTCAGGTACTTTTGGATGCAATGGATGATGAGCACTAATAATTTGAGCAATTTCTAAAATGAATTCAACAAAAAAATCAATTATCGATTGATTTCTTTTTTGGGGGGTTTTAACCTTTTATTGATTCTTGCCTTTCTGCAAATGGTCTCATATAAAATAAAATTTGATAAATATTCATTGCAACTTGATAAATATCTCCTTCAACTGTTCCAATTGGTTCCTCATGTTTTTCCATTATAAAGCTTAAATGTTCTGGAGCTTGTTGTAAATATTCTTAAATTTTAAAATAAATAAAAAATAATTAAAATTAAAAAAAAAACTATAATGAATTGCTTCAATATCAAACGAATTTGTTGATATCAATTCTTTATGATGCATCTGAAAATTCATTTAGAAAGGAAAAGCTCAATGATTTTCTTCAAGCTTAACTCTTTCTTGTAAAATGCTTCGAACCCCAAAATCAGTTAACTTCACAACCCAATAAGAATCAACAACACAATTTGATAAATACAAAGCTCCGTGAACTTTAATTGAGCTATTATGAATATATTGAAGACCCTTTAATAAGTAGCAAAAATAGCAAAATTAGCAAAAATAATTAAAAAAACTTGTAAAATATGCTTAATAAATGTTGATTGAAAATTTCTTCCAAATTTTTGCTCTTTTATAAAAATTAAATCTTCTAAGGAATATCGAATTGCAAATTGCCACATTAATAATAATTCACTTCCTTGATTAAAACAAATTCCACAAAATGGATTAAGATTTGTATGATTTAAATATTTAAGCTAGAAAAACACCTTTTTTTTATTTTTATTAAAAATTTACAAAAAAAAATTGTTTCAAACCTGATTCAGCATTTCCATTTCTTTTCGAGTAAATGTAACAGCTCGTCGTTGAGAATATCGTTTTACTGTTACCTTTTAATTTTTAAATTTATTTTTAGAAAAATATTTTATTTTTTATTTTTTTTTTAAATCGATTTAATACTTTTTGTTTATGAACAAATGCACTTTCAATCAGATTTGCCGCAATAATTGATGAATACGAAGCTCGAGCTGTAGATGAATTTGAAATTCGTCGTTGTGATAATGACTGAAATTAATTGATTTTTTCTTGAAATATTGATTATCGATTATCGATTTATCACTGTTTCACTTCCTCGACTGAATGAAACGTCTTCTAATGAAACTCTCCATGGCATTCGTTGAATTAAATGTTCTTTTCTAGAAAAACAAATATTTGAAGAAAAAAAAAAGGAAAAAACCTTTGAAGATATAAAGCAATAATAAGTGGAATAAGAAGAATTGTAAAAACAATTCCAGCAATAACAAAAACATGAGTGTCACTACATAAAGAATCATCATAGCCACAATCAGAAATATAAGGAGGAAGCTCATCCAAAATATTTCCATCAATTGTTCGAACGAATTCCTTTGAAAATGTGGCGATTTTTCTCAATTTTTTATTGAAAAATCTTACATAGCAAATATCTGTGAAATTATTTGCACAATCAATGTAATTTAATGGTTTAACATTTGCCACAAGAAGAAGTTTCAAATCTCTCCATAAAAAAAGTTGAAAATAGGGTAGGCGAACACCATTATTTCCAATATACATCGGACCAGAATAACCTGAAAATAATATACGAAAATTTGGGATTCGGTAGGCTTGTTGACCTTGGACTTCAGTGTTTGTAATGTGTTTCCATAGTCTTGGCAATTCTTCAACTATTGATTTTTTTATTTTTGAAAATCCCGCCAATAATTTCATTCCATCGCAAAGGACAAGAGCTTTATAAAGGGAAAGAGAAGGCTTTAAAGTTTTAGTTTTTTATTGATTTTTTTTCTTTTTCTTTTTTTTACTTTTAAACCATTTTTTTGAGCGAAAATTTTCATATTTTCTTGATTGTCGTGAATATTTCGTAACTGAAAAAATCCAAAAAAAAAAAATAAAAATAAATGTTTTTTTAAAGAAAAAAAACCAAAGCAACATGTCGATGAAGTTTTCTCAATCTTCGTATTCCAACAGAATTCGATTCTTCTTTTGCCTTCTCATCCAAAAAAGAATAAAAATCAATCGGTTCTGTTCTAGAAAAAAAAACGCTGAAAAAATCGATAAAAAATCGATAAAAACTTGTTAAAATCAACATGAATAATTGGATATTCCAATGGATGATTCGCTTTATTTTTTAATGTCAAAATGAATTTGGCCAAATCGTGAGTTGTCAGAAATGAAATTAAAACTGAATTTCATTTTTCCTTCTTCAAAAGAAAATAAAAAGTGAACCTCGTGTTTCATGAAAAATGCTATAAGTATTCAGAATCCCATCGGTTTCTAGAAAAATATTGATTTTTGTTCGATTCTTTTCAACTATAAAATCATGAATTGCATGCGCGTTATATTTGGTTTCCTCCGAATAAATCATTCCAACCTAAATAAAAATCTGAAATTTTCCGAAAAATCCAAATTTAATAAAATCCAACTTCCTTCCAGTTCATCGATCTTGTAGTTTCTAAAATAACATCAGCGGTTCCAGCAAAACTATGAGGCTTCAAGGCAATCGTTGTTTCCTCTCTGAAAATGTTGATTTTCATTAATTAAAATCCTAAAAATCTCAAGAAAACTTCTCTTTTGTACTTAATGCAGCTGAAGACAAATAAATTTTATGCCATCTTAAAGCCAGTCGTGATACAGTTTGAGTTTCTGAACAAAAACATTTTTTTTTCAGATTTAAAAAAATGTCTTAAAATGTGTCAAAAATTGGCACCTTCATCACAAGAAGCCCCAATCAATAAATCAACAGCGTTTTGATAATTCAAATTTGCCGCATTTTCAAGGCCGTTAAAATTATGACAAGAAGGCAGAGAAATTATTCTTGAAAAAGTTGGAATTAATTTATTTGAGGATCTTCAAAAAAAAAAAGGTTAAAAACAATCAAAATAACGAACGTGTGCTCTGTTGAATTTGCCATACAAATTTTAAGAACCTGAGTCTCATTCGAATTCTGGAATTCTAAATGGCCGATTCTCAGTGAGAAAATTGATTGAATAAAAAAAGAGTTGAATATGATTCTTGTTAGCATTTTTTGGAGAAGAGGAAGAAACAAAAATAATAAAAAAAGATCTCAAAAATGTCGACGGATATTTGTCAAAAATGTTTGGAATAATTTATGATTCTCTCCCTCCCTCTCTCTCTCTCTCTCTCTCTCTCTCTCTTTCTGAATGTTTGATATCTCTGCCACCTGGTAGGCCATCATTTTTCCGTGACATTTTTCAAATATTCACATTTGTATCTTTCAAATATTCGATTTAATTTTAACAGGTAAAACATCTTCAAAGTTTGTATATCAAATATTTCTTTTTCAATTATTTATTAAAAAAAATTTTTTTTTCATTTTTGATGCTTTTTTTAAAAAAAAAGTTTTAAACAAAATATATTTTATTATTATTTTTCCATTAAAACGTTTTTTGTTCAAAAAAAATCGAACCCTTGTTGAAAAAGAAAAAGAAAAAAGGAAAAAAGGAGATCAAAACATCAAAAAATACAGTACTAAAAGTTGAAGACAAATTTACAAATTTGGGAAGAGAAAAAATTGTTTGGAAATTGAGAAAAATTATTCGACATGGGTTAAACAGCTGCTTTGACGGTGAACTTCTTCACGATCCCGATTTCTGATTTAAAAAATGTCATTTTTTTATCGATTGAAATCGTTTCCTTACCTGTTCAATCGATAAGCCTGACTTTTTATTGATTGGGCACTTGAGACACCGCTGTATTTTTTCTTTGACGATCGACAATCACACTAAAATCTAGTGAATAAGATTTAAAAAAAAAGACACGAAAAATCCATACACACACAGAGAGAGAGAGAGAGAGGGAGAGATGAAAGGAAACAACAATACTCCGCGTTTACACAATGACGAAAAGAGGAAGGAAAAAGTCGTTTTTTTTTTAAACTTACACGTCCACGAAGAAGAGCAAGTAACCGGCGACGAAAATAAATTGATGACATACAAAAAAGGACAAAATTTGCCACTTTTCCAGTTATTAACCATGATGAACTCAAAGGAATCGCATAGATTTTAACCCAATCTGGAGTTATCTCAAAAACCTCCAGAACAAATGGAATAACCGATGGAACCTAGAAAATTTATTTTTATTTAATTTTAAAAAAATTATTTGTTTTACATGAGTAATAAAATAGCAGCCAATAATTGCAAGAACAGTAAATGTAACTTTAAGATCTCTTTTTTGTCTCGCATCCAAATCACTGTATTTTCGACTCATTTGCTCATCTCCAGATTCTGTTGATTTAAAAATTAAAAATTCGGATTTTCGTAAAAGATAAATTATTTGAAGATTAAGAAGCAAAATTCCGATTGTTGGAATTACAACACCAAATACAATTTGTAATATTTTAAATGTTTTTATTGTTGATTTTTTCCAATTCGGAACATCGATTAACTGCAAAAAATCAATAAAAAAATCAATAAAAAGTGAAAGAAAAGAAAACAAAAACCTTGTTTATATTGACTGGTGAACCATATAATTTTGTTCCATTTTGAATCATTGCATAACCATATTTATATTCAAAAACATGATAAATTGTCAAAAATCCTGATGCCATTACAATCGCAAAAATGATTAGAAAAACCCTTGATGTTCGCCAATGATAACGAAAATGTATTGGGGAACGAATACCCATATATCTTCAAATAAACACATTGATTTCACCTCTCAACAAAAAAGAGCCGACCTTTCAACAGAAACAGCTAAAATAAGCCATGAAGTAATACAAGAGAGAAAATTTGCTAGGAAAATAAGCCAAGTGTGACTGACAAAAATGAAGCGTCGAAACCAATTTGCCATGTATAATGGTTTCCAGGATCCTAATGAGACAGGTAACATTGCAAAAAGAAGAATTATATCGAATATTGCCATGGCGGATAACAAAATATTTGCCTTTAAAATACAAAAAATTAGGAATTTAACAGAAAAGCCAAAAAAAAAAAAAGAAAAGAAAAGAGCAAACTTCATTTCTCATATTTCTACTTAACAATACAAAAAGATTCAGAATATTTCCAACCACTCCGAGACAAAATTGAACTGGAAACACGTATTTGTTTAAAACAAAATGTAATCCAGGTGGCATAAGTGGCAATAATCCTGAATCATCACCACGATTTGATATTCGCTGAAAATATCAGAATTGAGAATTCTGTTGAATTCTGGAATTTTATTACATAATTATCCACCCATTTAGTGACATCAGCGTTTAAGAATAATTCGCTTTGCATCCTGAAAAAATTTCCAACAATTAAATTTGATTTTTTCTTTCTTTTTTTTTTTTTGAAAAAGGAGAAAAAAATTTTGTTTCAATGCTGAAACACCCGAACAAGAAAAGGAAAGCTAAAATGAAAATTTCTGTTCGAGATTCTTCTCAAGTTTGCCCTTCTTTAATTGAAATTGTTACCCTCCAGCCTCCCCCTTTCCTCTCCTGCTTTTTTTCTTTAATTTCCAATCCTTTATTAGCTTTTTCTTCTTTTTTTTTCTTCTTAACTGGCTTTTTCATGGATGAAATGAGCTTTTCATTTTGTTCATCGAAATCTATTTTAGACACTTTTTTTTTGCGCCAAAGAAAACATTTAATTTCATTCAAACTTTTTAAATTAAATTTTCCGTTAACATCGATTGAAGTTTGTGCTCAAAAATGATTTTAAAAAATGTGATTCGTGAACATTTTTTAAAGAATTTTAGACATTTTTTGTCTGAAAAAATTCCATGAATTCCAATTTTTTAAACCACCAATACGCCTTTAATTCGTTTTTCAGACAATCGACTTCTTAAAAAAAATGAGTTCTAACAATTTTTCAGGATACAAACAAAGAAAGGGATTTTCCAATTTTTAATTGAATTTTGTAGGCAAAAAAAATTCGAAAAAAAAAACTTACCAAACATGACGTGGAACGAGGGAATAATTCAGAATTGATTGATTATTGGTGTAATATTCACATAATTCTAGCTGCTCACACATTTATGAATTCGTAAAATGTCAAATTCAGAATTTGATTTAAGAATTGAAAAAATTCACCAAAATTTTGTCAAATTCAATTCTGATGATAAAAAAAAAGTATTTGAAGTTTAAAAAAAAAAGAAAAACACAATTAGAGAAAATCCATTGAGAATTGGTTGATATGGTAAGCACAATAAATAAATATTTTTTCTCGATTTTTCAACCAAAAAAAAAAAAAAAAAAAAACTCGAAGATGACAAAACCAATTTTTTCTGGAATAAAAACGGAGCCAAAACATAATTCAAGTGTTTTCAGACTTCATTTCTCACTTGAATAATCAAAAAATTAAATTCAGATTTCAAACCACTTCAGCGCAGCTTAAAATGTAACGAGAAAAAATGTTTCAAGTGAAAAGAAGAAAAAGAAGTGTCTTCTCAAATAAAATTAAAAAACGCTTGAAATAATTGCATAATTTATTTGTTTTTCTCAAATTCCGATAATTTTCTAAAAAAAAGAAGAGAAAAAAGTAAAATTTTCAATTAAAAATTTAAAAAAAACTGAAACTTTTTTGCTTAAAAATGAAGAATAAAAAGAAGCCGAAGAAGAAGAAGAAGAAGTTGAAGAAGAAATAAGAGAAAAGTTTCATCAGATGTTTCAGATGAAGAATAAATGATGATGTAATGAGTTCGGCAGCTCAAAAAAATGCTCAAGAGATGAGACTAATTAGAAAACTTTTTCTTCAAAGGTTCATTTGATTTGGCCAATCAATTCTCTTTTATTTCTCAAATTTCAGTTATCGAAAATATCAAAAAAGAAAAAAAATGAATCATGTTGAGATCTTCTTCTTCTTCTTCTTTTTTTTAAACTTTCTTAATTAACTTTATTGATTTTTCATTTTTAAGCATTTTTCACAAGCTCAATTTGGTTGAAAATCGTTTACCTTCGTTTGGTAGAATTTTTTTTCAGAAGAATTGAAGAAGCCTCAATTGAATACAGAAAAAGTATGGAACAATTTTTTAAAAATTGGAAAATTCAAACCAAAAGAGACGATTTTGTGAAGAGACTTAGAGAAATGGAGCTTTTGCAGTTGATGAAAAAACAATATTTATTTGTAAATAAATAAATAAAAAATAAATTTGAATTTATTTTTCCAAAAAAAAAAAAAAAAAACACATTTTTTTGGTTTTTGATTTCAATTCAACCATCAAAAAAACTTTTATGAAATTTTAAAAAAAATATTTTTTTTTTTAAATAAAATTAAAAACGGTTTGAATTTGTTCCACAAATAAACATTGAACTTTACGAAAAAAAAATTTCAGAAAAAAAATTGAAAAAAGAAGAAAAATTAATTTTTTAGAAAAGCTAAAAGTACAATTCGATTTCGTTACAAAAATTGAAAAATGAAGAATTTTTTGAAATTTTGGAATTTAATCAAACAATTTTTGTGAACTGAGCCAAATATATTTTTCAGATTTTTTTTCGAATTTTGAACAGAAAAATTAAATTAAAAACAAGTTTTTTTGTGTTTTTCAGCGAGTTTTGAAGCTTTTTTTAAACAGTTTCAAGGTGAATTCTTATTCCCAGGTTGATTTTACACTTCGGAATTCCAGCTTTTTCTCTAATAAAATAATGGTTTTTTTGGCTTTTTTTCAAATTTTTTTTTGAATTATTTGATTTTTTTTGGCTTTTTTATTCGATCAAATTCCAGTTTTATCTTCTTTTTCAAATTCTTTTTTATTTAATCTTCAAGATGATCTTTTCTATTTTTATCTTTTAAGATTTTCGCTGGAAAACCTTTAACTGTTCAATGTTTTTTTGTCTGATCTGGATAATTCGGATTTTTATTGCCCAGATCTTGACAAATTTTCAATTATCAAATAGAAAAATCGCGAAATCGTAAAAAAAAATTTGTTTTTAATTGAAAAGAATTTTCAGAAAATTTTCAAATTTTAGTTCAAATTAAATTCAAAACTTTTAATTTTTAAAATAAAAAAATTTTATTAAAAAAAATTCTGAAAATTGTATTTTTAATAAAGTTTTTTTAATTTTAAAAATATCGAAAATACTTTTAAAAATATTATTCGAATTTTTTTTATTGGTAAAAAATATTTTAAAAAACTTACAGATAAAATTGTCTTCCTGGCAATAATTGTTGAGTGATCTCCATTTTCAGATTTTTACAGCAGAAAATAGAATAATTCGTGCTAGGAATTCAGATAAAATTTAAAAAAAAAATTTTTCTCGAATTCAATAAATTTTTAAGTGAATTTTCAGTTTTTACATAAAATACGTTGTCGTCGTCGTCGTCGTCGTCGATCTTCTTCTTTTTGTGTTTTTGCTCTGGATACAACAAAATGAGCAGATAAAAATGGGCGGAGCTTGAGCATGAATGAGGGATGAGAGGAGCCAAAATAGAAACAAGTACGTATTCAAAATAAAAAATTTGTGTAATGGCGTCTCATTTTTTTTTGCTATTTTTTCTTAAAAATAGAATTTTTGAAGAAAAAAAAAAGTAAAAACGGAAATGTGAAAAATGTTTTTCGATAAAATTCGTTCTTTTAACTCTTTCGGTTTTGAAAAATAAATGAGCAAAAATAAATGAAAAATGTTGAAATAAATTTAAAATTCAAGAAAATTCAAATTTTTGCCAACATTTTTTTTTCCTTCGACAAATTTCTCAAAGATCAAGGAAAAGAAAGGGAAGCTTTTCCTTTTCTTTCTGAAAGTGTAATTGGTCAAATTATCTTTTTTCTCGTTTCCCCCTTTCCTTTCTCCGCCCAATTTTCTTTTTGAGTACAATTTTTTCAAAATCAATTAACAAAAGATTTTACTTTTTGCTCTTCTTCAAATTGTGGATGCTCAGCAAAAAAATAAAATTCTTTAAAAATTGGACGAAATCCCTGGAATTTTAAAAATACGAGATATTTGATTAATTCCATCCAAAATATGATTTTATTTTTAAAAAACAGTTTTATTGTAAATAGTAAATGTGGCATTTTATCACAAATCAAAAGAAAATTGTTGTCTTCTAAAATACAAAAAAAAAGAGGAAAAATAAGCCTAAACCAATCAAAATCGAGGAGAAAACAGAACAAGTCATGGCAAACATTGAAACGAACACGACAATAAACGAAAAACGGTGTTATCAAGAAGGAAATGGTCACATTATTTTTTTTAAAGATAAAAATAAAAAAAAGGAGAGAAAAATATTCATATATCAAACAAAATGTTGCTCACTTACCAGTGAAAACCCATCAGTGAGCAATTTCGATTTTTTAATAATCTTTCTTCAGATAAAAAGGGTAAAATCATCAGAACACGTATTTAAAAGGGTTTTTGTTGTAAAAAGAGATTTCTGAATAAAGAGTATTTTATGTTTCAAAACTGATAATTATCGAATATATTTCAATAAAATATCAGAATTGAATTAAAAGAAAACAATTTATATTTATATATATATATATATATATATATATAAATACATGTATATTTATATATAATTATCTATATATATATATATATATATATATACATATATATATAAATGAAAAAGGGAGGCATAAATAAAATTCTATTCCAATAATAATAAAACATTTCAACTCTCATTCACATGATATTTTTGTTGGCTTATCATGAAACACGAAAAGAAAAAGCGATCAAAATCCAACAAAATTCCAGATTTCTTCAATTTTACTACAGATTTTCAGCTTTTTTTAATGTCAAATTCTGCAGAGAAATTGTTCGAAAACTTTAAAAAAAAAGAAAAAGAAGGAATACATCGTTGTGGAAAAAAAGCGATGGTGGTGGCGGCGGCAAAAAAATATTTCTTTAAAACTATTTGCCACATGTTGAAAAATTTAGGTAAATAAGTGGTATTAGCAAGAAATTAGTGATTGTTTAATTAAAGGTTTCAGTCATATCAAAAAACACGATTTGTATTCGTTTTTAAGCAAAAACAAAATTTCTAAATCGACAAAATATTTTTGTATACAATGAATGCTGAAGACTGAATCCTTTAAAAAAAGCAAAAGACAATTGCGTAAAAATAAATTTCTAAAGTTTGTTTTTATACACAAAATAGCAGTAAAACTAATCGATAACTATTCCCTTTTTACTTCTCTTCTTTTTTTAATGAAACGATTTAGCCGAATGCGTACTACTCTGTGGGGAAGCTGAGCAACTTGTTGGTGGTGGAGTCAACAATCCAACCGATGCCGCTGCTGCTTCAATAGCACATGAT
The DNA here is from genome assembly GCA_963572285.1 of Caenorhabditis drosophilae. Taxonomy (NCBI): domain Eukaryota; kingdom Metazoa; phylum Nematoda; class Chromadorea; order Rhabditida; family Rhabditidae; genus Caenorhabditis; species Caenorhabditis drosophilae. The sequence goes on from OY751563.1 coordinate 4,304,838, forward strand.
GGTGATCGTGGAGCACTCGATGGATAAGTCTAAATTTGTATAAATTAATGCTTTAATTTTAAAATGCTTTTTTTTTACCCCAGCATAGCTACTATGTACACCTAATGAACGCTCATAATCTGCTAATTGTCCCATAAAATGAAAATTTGGCGCAATACTTGCATTTTTGTTTTGCACCCAGTCATAAGCATGTTCTAGTGTGCATCTGCAAAAACATTTTTTTTAAATAAATTTAAATAATTAAAAAAAATGTTTACTTATTAGTCGCCATTATATAAGCTAAACAAATTGTGACGCTTCTTGAAATTCCAGCTAGACAATGAACAAGGCAGGCACTTTGGTTTAATCGAGCTTCATCAATAAAATTGATTGCTTCTAGAAATAAATTGAATTTTATTTGAAATTTGTTCGATAATTTACCTTGAAAAAACTTTGTTAGGTTATGTGACGAATTATCATCAACCGAAATTCGCAAATATCTCATATTTGCATCATCTTCAAATATATTTGGCAAATTTGATGTTACGTTAATTACATATGATATTGAATGTCTAAAAGAATTATTTATTAATTAAAACTTTTCATATTTTGAATTATTATTTTTTTTTTTTTGGAAGATTGACTTACTTATCTAATATTTCCCGATTTTTCGCAGTTTCTGCGTTTCCCAAAAATAAATATGGAGTTATTTGAACTGGAAACTCGGCGCGAGGTTTTTCAACTCGACAATTGTTTGAACCAAGACACAACGATCTACAAACTTCAGTTATTTGTTTTTGTTGATATTTTTTTATAACTTACCCAAGGTTTAAAAATCCAACGGGAGGTCCCATCATTTTTGCTTCGATCGAATTTTGCGACGTTGAAGTCACCAATGGATAGGAAATTGAATTTTTATCCGAAAACTCGCCAAGATGCGGAAACTTTGCCAAAACTGTTGAAATTGGCTCTGTAAATAAAACCAATTATTTTCAAAAAAAAATTTTTTTTTATTCACCAGATAAAACAGAAAATTTGAAAGATTTTGTTCGCAAGGTTTTGATGAGAGCTGACGACAGTTGTTCATCAGAAGTTGATTCTCCACAAATCAAAATTACATGAAATGATGATGAGGAATCCTAAAAAAGACTTTAATTTTTGATTAAAAAAAATATTGAATTTTAAAAACCTGCAATTTTGGTGAAATGCTTGTGAGAGGAAGTGAGCCGGTAATTAATCGACGTAAAAGAACATTCGGTAATCGAACGCTAAATAAGATTGGAATTTGTAAATTTGAATTTTAAACTTTTTGATGAAAATTTTTCTTTAAAATCCCCATCAAATGTTACATTGAATTTGTTTTAATCATCAAACAAATAATTTTTTGTTGTTAGATAGTCAAAAGCTGATCAATGTTATCAAGAATAACTACAGTAATCTTTTATAAATGTTTTATTATATATGAAAATCAAATTAAGTTTTTTTTTCTTTTTGAATTTATGTGTGGGCGTTTACGTCACAACGCCTTTATTGTCGATCAAATTATCAACATTACATTTTTTTCACTTTTTTTTGTTTAAAATCTTTTTTTGTTTAAATTTTTTGAAAAAAAATTACCGCGTTGCAGTTTTGATCGAATCACCATCTGATCGACAATCTAACAAAACATATCCTCTGTTTTCGTCTTTTTCGATTATACTAAACATGTTTTGTATTCAAAGATTTTGTCGAGAAAAAATGAATAACCTATCCAATTGTTCAGCTGATATCTGCTCGCCATGATGTGATGTGCTTGGCTGAGTCGATTGCATCTGAATTTTTACAGAATAGTTTCAACAAACTCTGATTCTCGAAAAAAAAGCGGAAAAAAATTACGTAATAAAAATAATCTCTGCCTAATTTCAGATTATGGTAATCTTCTGGATTATAAACACATAACACGAAAAAATCTCATCTATGATAATAAAAAATATTTTTTAAAAAGGGAAAATAATAAGCATGAAAAACTGTAGTTTTAAAAATTTAATTACAAATTATTAATTTTCTTTAATAATTAAAATTTCAAATTTTTCAATTTTTCAAAAATTTACTGATTAAATTAAAGTTAAAAAGACATAAAATTGTTTAAATTGTTAAAAATGTATTTCAAAACGTCGTTTTATAATGAACGGCGGCAAGCGGGTAGATCAAAACATCACATATTTGTTGAACTAAAAAGGAAGGAAAAAGAACAACTTTTTTAATTAAAAATTACGATGGTTTTCAACTATGAATAAAATAAATAAAAGTTTGGGCATCTGAACAGATATAAGAAAATTGTGAATAAAACACATCTCCCCATTTTTCTTTACAATTTTATTCGACTTGACACATTCTTTCAGTCATTTTAATAGTAACCAAAACGAAGACAGCCAATGTTAAAACAAAAAAAAAACGAAAATTCTTAACAGGAGGTGGCCGATTGGAAAACACATCAATTTAAAAAAAAAAAAAAAAAAGATTTAAAAACAAAAACTTTTTTCTTTAATTTTAAATTATTTGAATGATTAGTGAAATTTCGAGAAATTTCTAATAATTTTTAAATTAATAAAACTGTTTTATTAGACAGCTGAAATTTAAGAAAAAAGAACGAAAGGAAAAGAATGAATTTTTTACCGGAAAAAATAAAATTAAAGTGGAGGCAATGAAATGAAATAATAAGAGACGCATTTTTTAAACTTATTCAATTGACATTTTGAATATAAACCTTTAAATAAAATAAAAATTTTTCAAATATTTTTCATATAAGAATAATCTTTTTTGACTTTTACAATTGAAAATATTCTGCTCGTTTTAGTGAAACAGATAGATATCGTTTTTTTTTAATTTAGAGATGTTTTATTACGACCTTTTAACGACCTTGTGATTAAATAACACATGATTTCTATAGAGAAAACAAAAACAATTCATATTTTGAAATAAACACATAAAGCTTTAATTGACAACAACAGCTTTACACTGTGTAGGCGGATAAGTGAAAACGACCGGAAACAGTTGCAAAAACAATGTTTCGTTTTTTTTTGTTAACAACTTGGAAAAAGAAAGATAAAAAATAAAAAATTTACACTTCGATAAAAAATTGAATATTTACAATCAATTTTAACGATTAAATATTTAATACCACATAAAAACGAACAATGATTCGTTTCAAATGTTTAAAATCAAAAAAAAAAAAAAATTATGGCAATGCAAATTTTTTTTTTGAAAAAAAATTAGTTTTGGAATAAATTAACAGAATGAAAGGAAAAGCTTAAATAATTTTGAATTAATAAATATCTTATTTCAAAAAAAACCTTTTTCATTGAAAATGATGGTGAAATTTAAAACCAGTACATTTTTTTTGAGATTGAAAAAAAAACAAAAAGGGAAAATGTGAGAAATAAAATAGAAAAAAAATAAAAAGGAAAAAAGAATTGTATTTATTTTTTATACACATTTTATATTCAATATTTGGCTTAAAAAAGGCAGACGCAGAAAAAAAACAGAAAAAAAAAGAATTTTTTTAAAACTACTACTATATATTTTTATACAAAAAACTTTGGAAAACGCAAAACAAAAATGGGCGTGGTTTTTTGTTACTTGAAGCTCGAAATGGAACAAGATAGTGGCGGTGAGAAAAAAAAGGAAAAGAAGAAAAATAAAAAAAAAAGAAGACGAGGGAGTAATTCAATAAATTGAACTGCAAAAGCCAAATTCATCGAGTGTAGTCGAGCATAAAAGAAAAGGGAAAAGAAAAAGAACCCAAAAAGTTTTAGAGCACCACGAAGAAAAATAGAGAATATATTTTTCAGGTGAGATGAAAAAGAAGACAGCACAGCTCTGCGCTGTTTCTGCTTTTTCTGCTGCTCTATTCACCATCGCATAGAATCACTACTATCGCCAATTTCACCAACTTTTCCACCAACATTAAGAAGAAATGGAAAAGAAAAAAAGTATTTGACATGAAACAACAACAAGAGACACAGACTGAAGAGCTTTAACAGTTGTGTGTGTGTGTATATGTCTGTGTGCTGCTGCGTGGGAGGGTTTTTTTTTTGAAGAAGAAGAAGAAAAAAAAGCAAAAGGGGGAAGAAAAGAGAAAACAAAGATGAAAGAAAAAAAGAAAAATGTTGAGCAATGACCAAAGGCGCATATGTCGGTCGATGTGTGTCCTTTTTCAATGTTTTAAAAAATAATGCTTTTTTTGAAAACCTTTAATAGTTTTCTGAAATTTAGGTAGTTCAATTAATTTTTTGAGAAAAATAAACAAAATTTAATTTGATGATTAAGATAAATAAAACTAATACATTTTAAATATCTTTTAAACGTTTGAATTAAAAAAAAGCGAAATGAAGAAACAAAAAAACTTGATCTTCTTTATTTAAATGCTGCTATTAAACGAAGATTTGAAATTGAATCGAGCGGTTTTTACTTTTTTTTAAAATCTAACTTGACTTTTCGATTTTTGCAATTAAAGGATTGAGATATGCTTTTAAATAAGGAATTTAATAAAAGGATTAAGATTGTGAAATAGTGACAAATTTATATAAAATCAAAAAAAGTATAAAAAGAGATTGGAATAATTTGGAAATTAAAAATGAGATTAACGAATGAATGACGTTTTTTTGTTTTCATGAAAAAAATGAATGATTTTTAACCACTTTAAATATTGTATAATTTAAAGAAAGAAAAGCAAACAATTAAATAATTAAATAATTGTGCAACGATTAATTTTTTGAAAAGAAAATAAATGAAACAATTTTAGTCACGCGCAATGTGTGCAATGCGCGTCTTGCGTATTGTACACTGTACCTCACGACAGTTTATATTTTTGAGAAATTAGTTCTTGTTGGTAAAATATTTTGCTTTTAATTCAAACTTTTATTTTAATTTGAGGTCTTAAAAATATTAATTATCAAAAATAAAAACGAAATTTTTTTGCGTGCTAAACTTTAGTCAAAAAAATTATATTTAAACTTTTCTCGCCATTAAATGAAAGCCGCCCGTGTACGGGAAATTTCATGGGGTTTAGAATGTTTTATTAAAAAAAATTCCATTATTTTTGAACAGAAAAAAAAAGTCCACAACGGTTGAAGCTTTTTTCTTGCTCATAAAATTTGCATTGCTCTTTGTCTCGAACATTAATTTAATGTGGTTCCCGTCTTTCTTGTAGCAACAACAACATTTAAAAAAAAACTCGAAGACCAACATTTTTCTTTTTTTCTCTCTTTTTTCTTTTTTCCATTTTTTTATAGAGCCCCCCCCCCCCCCTCCCTCCCCCTCCTTCTACTTCTTCCCCACCCTTCCCTATCTTTCCATCTATTCATTCATTTATTCTGGAGAAAAGTGGCGATAGACAAGAATTGAATGAGACATAGAGAAAAGAAAGACGAAGAGCAACGTGCGTGGGTGGATCATCGAATATTTCTTCTCCATCTTTTTTCGGGCAAAAATTTTTTTTATGTATTGAGAAAAAAAAAAACTAGGGAAAAAAGTTTAAAAATATGTTTTAAAACTGAAAACTGCTTTTTTTGATAAATTGTATTTATAAAACTGAAATAAGTTTTAAATTTTGTTGAATTATCAAAAATATTTTTATTTCCTATTCAACAAAATTTTTAATTCAAAGTTGAATTAATTAAAAATTAAAACACAAGTTTGACGAATAACATTCTTTTTTTTTTTTTTGAAAAAATCCAACGATTTACAATATTTTTAAATAAAAATAAAATTGTTAAAGTGGATGGGGTGGGGAAGGATGATAAGCGAAATAAAAAAAAATTTGAAAAAGTTCAACCTAATTCATCAGATATTTTTCAAATTTTCACAAAAAAGTGCAACATTGGGCGACGGTGACAGCTGACTAAATTTTATCTTCTTTTCATGAAGAAAAAATAAGTAAAAAATGATCCGGTTTGCACAGAAAAATTTTTTCTTTCAAAAATTTCAAAGCAAAAATAGAAAAAAGAAAAAAACCGGAAATTAAAAATTGAATAAAAACAAAAATCAGAAATGATCCAAATATTGACTTTTCTTCTTTTTTCTTGATTGAAATTATCAAAAAATGGGAAAAGAAAAGAAAAATGAAGATAAAAACAGTTTCTTCGTCTTTTTCTTCGTCGTTTTTAATTGCCTTGAGATTTATGGGTTTTTTTTCTGAATTTGACAATTATATCTGGTTATTTGACATCAATTCCTTCTTTCTTTCCTTTTCTTTTCATTTTTTCTTTAATCAACACCACCGGAAATTATTTTTTTAATTTTTTTATTAAACTTCAATAAATTATCAAAAGTAATTTTAGAAAAATAAAAAAAAAACTTAATAAAAATGATTTTGTTTCATTTCCATTCGGATCAGCTTGAAATCGAATTTTAACTTTTCCAATACTTTTTGGCAACATTTGAACGTTGAAATAATTTCCAGAAGCTCGCGATTTTGCTCCTTTTTCATTTCCTCCTCCTGTTATTCTAAAAAAAAAAGAAAAAATAATTAAATTTTCAAATGAATAAAACAAACATTAAACTCATTGTTTTAATCAAATCAAATGTTAAAATATTCACATCAAGTTCACCATTTTTTAGAATTTTTAAATCTTCAATTTGAAATGAAAAAAATGTCAAAGAATTATTACCAGAAGCTGAAAAATTTGAATAAAAAATTAAAAAAAAACAAAAATAAACTTACAATAAGTAATATTAAAAACCGAAGAAGCATCAGGATCTAAATATGATGGAGAAAATATGAAACCTGATTTTTTTTCTTTAACCGCATAATAATCCGCTGAAATTGAAAAATTTTCAGTTTAAAACAAAAAATTTTTTGGAATTTTTCAATTCAAAAAATTCACATTCAATTTCATTCGACATTTCTAATTGAATTTGACAATTTTCGACCAAAATTGAAAAAAAACTGGCTGGGAATAATTGTGGCAGAGAATATTCAAAAATTGGCCTTAAATTATTGATTTTTTTCTCCGCTTTTTGCCTTCAACTCATTAACAAACGATAAATCGATTAAAGGTTTCGAATAATTTGTTGGTGATCCTGATATTGCCGTGACATTGCATTTATTATTTTCAATTTCCTTTGAAAAATTGGATTTTTTCTTTCCTTTTTTTTTTTTTAATATAATTTACGGTGAAAATGAGAGATTTAAGAACAATAATTGAATTATTTTTTGTAACAAAAGTCACCAATGTTCGCCTATCATCAGATTTAATATTGATTTTTTTGGTTTGGTCGGCTACAGTAATCCCTGATATTTGATCAAACATTGAAACATCTAAAATCACAATTTTTAAAAAAAAATTTCAAATTTCAAAAAACCGTGAAAATTTTGAAAAATAATTGAAGATGGAGAAATAAAATTTGAAAATCCAATAATTGTCAAAATATTTTCTGATGAAATAATATTCGAATCATTTTTAAAATCGTCCAACCTTAAATTTAGTTTTTAACAAAAAAAATTTGAAAAAAATGGAAAAACCGGTAAATATTTTGATAATTTTTCAAATCCCCATCGAAGACAAAAAATGATCGAAATTCATCGGTTGAAAATCCACTTTTTGCAATTGTCGCCACAATCTGAAAATGAAAAAAAATAATTTTTTCCTTCTTTTTTTTTCAAGACTTTTTCATTTCCAATTACAGAAATTGGTGAATGCAAAACCTGATTTAAATCAAAATAATTAACTCTTCCAATATTTGTCATTTTCATCGTTTTTGCCGTTGGCACTGAAATATTTCTTATCAAAAAAAAAAAAAAAAATTATTTTTATTTGAATTGAAGAAAAATCGAAAATGATGAGTCAGCCGGGGAAAAAAATGATCGGAAAACTTTTGAAAAATTGAAGTTTTATCAAAACCGACGAATTTGTTGTTGAGTTCTCAGAAAAAATGGAAATCTTTCCCGAAGTATTTTGAATAAAATAAAATGTTTCATTTTTATTGGTTGATCTGTAAAAAATCAATGAAAAAATCGGATATTTTAAAAGGAAACTAAACGAATCTAATCTTGTTTTATGCGATAATCCATCGTCAATTAAAATAAAAATTGATGGGCCAAGCAAATTATGAAAAATATTAATTTGAACCCAAAGAAGCGTTTGAACATTTATCTGAAAATTATTCAAATTTGACATTTTTTGTTAAAAATCAATCAATAAAAAAATACCTGATAAGTACAAGAAAAATTAAAAGGAATTTCAACAGGATTTATTGATTTATATGGGATAAATATTGAGTCACCAGCAGAAGCCGAAGGAAAATTTGTACAATCAAAACTTGCATTTTTGTTTGAAACAACCGATTTTGGAAAAAATAGAAAAAATAAATAAAAAATATAAAAAATCATTCTTTAATCCAAGAAAAAATTATTTGAAAAATCGTTTCGACTTTTTATAGTTTTTTTTTATTTCTCGTTATCATTTTATATTATCTTTTCCCAGGAAAAAAAATTCCCTTTTTTTCTTTTTGTAAATAATTTAATCACTTTTTTGACAAATTTTTAAGTTACAAAAAAACAAATTTTTAGCTTAATGAGCCAATTTTTTAAAATAATTTTTAATTTTAAATAACATTTTTTATTATTTTTTTTTAAATCATTTAATTCAACGAAAAAAAAAGAATTTATTGTTTGAAAAAAAATGACGTTTGAAATTCCAGAAAAGCTGGAAAAATTAATTTTCAAACAAAAAAGAAAAAACCAAATTTATACGTGTAAAATGAGAAAAGAAGTGATTAGAAAACAGTAATTTCAAAATACATCAAAATGCACTCGTTGAGTTGGAATTTTTTTGTTTTTTTTTGCGGGGGCGGGGGGGGGGGGGGGGGACATAAAAATTTGGTTTTATTGCGATTTAAAAAATCTCTTTAAAATTAGAAAGAAAAGAGATCTGAAAATTAGGAATTATTTTAAATTTCAGGATAAGAATTGACTAGAATCACATTCAGACATTTTCAAATGTAATTCAAGGAAAAATTATGTCATGGAATCATCTCTCACCAAAAAGAATAATTTAAAAAAAAAAGGCAAAAATTTTAAGAATTGAATTAAAAAAAAGGATTTAATAATTTAAATTAATTAATTAAATAAATATATAAGTGACTAGCAAAGGCAAACAATTTGTTTGTTAATTTCAAAATCTCTTTTTTGAGCTTTTTCATAAATTAAGCTAAAAAATCTCTAGAAAAATAATTCACTTAATGGCACAGCTGAATTCAACTGATTTTTTTGTTTAAAAAAAAAAACGAAGAGAATATCACAAACATTGTAAAATTTGGTTGGTTGATGAAGCTGAGGCGATTTTATAAATTATCAGCAAAAACTATTGATTTTTTCTGATTTTCTACAACGGGAAGAATCTGAAAATTCGAATATTTTTCTTCTTTTTTTTTTATTGAAAAAATTCAAACTTCTTCTTCTTCAATTTTTGGAATAATTGTGGATTCTTCTAGAAGATTCATCGTATCAATATCACATTCTTCACTTTTGATCGCTGTCATTTCACCTTCGTCTTCTGATTTCATTTCGTGGCCTCTACGACGAGCATTCATGAAAAAATTTGCAACCTAAAATACTTTTTTAATTAAAAATTTTTTTTATTTAAAAAAAAACCGTAGTTGGATCCAAATTTAATTGTTGACTAATTGTGAGTTGCATATCTCTTGATGGTCGCTTTGTTTCTTTGAAAATTGCCTGCAAATTAAAAAAAAATTTTAAAGAAAAAAGGAAAAAAACAACGAAAACCTGTAATGTTCTTCTCTGAATATCTGTAAAAACTAATCGGGGTTTTTTCGGAACTGGCGCTTGATTTGGTGGAACAATGTGCTCCTCCTTTCGTTTACAAGCTGAAAATGTACCGTGAGAATGCAAAAATCAGAATATTTATTCAATATTTTTTGGAAGGCTCAGAGAAGAATAATTTTCAATTCTGCTGGAGACTTGAAAAAGAAAGAAAAAATCAAGTTTGGAGATTCTTAAAACCACTAAAAATATTTGAAAATTATTCGAATTTTGTTATTTTTTAATTCGTCTTTGTTTCCTCCGTTTTTTTTTTTTTTGGGGGGTTTGAATATTTTTCAAATGTTCCTTTTCCCCCTTTGCCATATATTATTTTTCCCTTTCTAAAATATTCTGTTGTTGTACATATATTTTGTGCATCCATCTTCTCCCGTTTTCGGTTTTTGACTACATACAGCTTGTGAGTGTGTGTGTGTGTTTCTGAATGCGTGTGTGCTTGCTTGTGTGTGCGCTCCTTTCTCTAAGTCTCCAGCTCATCGTCAACTATTTCAATGTTGTTTATCGATTCTGCCAAAAGCTTTCCCTTTTTCTAGCTCTTTCCTCCTCTCCCTCCCCCCCCCCCCTCTACCCTCTCCCCTTTCATTTTTCTTTTTCACAAGAGAATCCCTTCTTCTTCTTCTTCTTTCTCGACTTTTTCCATTTATGAAAATGGCAAAACAGAAAATTGTGACAAAAAAAAGAAGAAGAAAAAGAAGATGAAAATCGCTTGGAATCATTCAAAATAAAAATAAAATTCAAACTGAAATCAAATCGAAAAAAATTGAACTGTATTTTAGATTTTTCTTCGCTAGACTAGGCTGCATCTCATTGATTTTCGTTTTTTTAATGGAAAAAACATAAGCTCTCTGCCTCTCTCTCTCTCTCTCTCTCTCTCTCTCTTCCTCTCTAGCAAAAGCATGCTTGAGCTTATTGATGAAAATTCGGGCTTTTTCACTAAAATGAGTGCTCATTTGTTGCTCATTTTTAAACCAATAAAATGCTTTTGGTTTTAAATTGAATTTTTATTCAAATATTTTCGTTATCAGTGGGAAAAAGGAATAAATTTAAATGAAATATTTAAAAAAATCATAAATTATAATATTTATTTGAAGTTTTTATAAGAAAAAAAATAGGAAAAAAAACTTTAATTTATTTTTTCTTTTTTGTTTTATTCTTATCAATTCCTTGACATTTTCTATTTTATAAATATATATAAAATATATATATATATATATATATATATATATATATATATATGCTTATATCTATCTATTTATGTATATTCTGAGCCATCTGTCTTTATATTTCTCTTCTTTTCAATTTTGTATGTCGACGACTTCAAGAAAAAGGCTTCAATTTCTTTTTATAATGAGAATATGTATAAATCTCCAAGTTTTAAATGATCTCTGTTTATGTATAATGTAGAAAACCCGTCCCTCCTCCATCTGTGTGCGATAAATAGGCGGTGCAACATTCATGAAGGATAAGGAGGGCGAAGGGTTGAATTTTCGAGCGATTAAATACTTTTTTGTTAATAATTTGTTTGGTTTTTTGAATGAAAAGAAACCTGCTAAACGAAGAGCCGACATTCGTTGAAATTCGGGCTCTTGTAGCCATTTTGCCATTCGACGAAATGTTTCACGGCCACTTTTCAGCTTATTCCATGGTTTTGGATTTCGTAATAAATCTGACAGTGTTCCTTGTGATCTGAAATGACATATTGATTTTTGTGGAATTTCAGAGTTTTTTTTTTCAACAAAAAAAAACCTGCACAAAACACGTTGAGCAAATATTGCCTGAGGAATTGAATATCGTTTAAGCTCGGATGCGATTTGAATTGCCAATTCTTTCGTATTCAATTCTTCACCATCATCTTCATCCAAATCATCATCATTTATGTTCAATGATCTTGCAGTAATTGGAGAATCATTTGGTTTATCAATCGATAAAGCCTAAATTTTAAAAATAAATCCAATCAAAATGTATTGATTCTTTTTACATTTTCAAGATCATCGGTTGTAAAAGTAGAAAATGAAAAATCCTTTTCAAGTTTTGGGGATCTAAAAAAATGTTTTTTTTTTTTAAAGTCAAATTGATATTCAACTGACGTATCATAGGATGGAACAAAGCTTGATGATGAAAAATGAATATCGTGGCCAGAACTACCATAATCTGATGGTGTTGATGATTGTGTTGGTGGTGAATCATCTTCTTCTTCATCATTTTTACCATCATATTCGTATTTGATATTAACATTATAATTATAATTTGATGAATTTGATGATGAGAAAAAATAGCTGAAAAATATTTGATTTTTTTTTTCTTAAAAAACCACATAAAAATCGATAAAAATTCTTGGTACAAACTTGATTGATTTGCTTTGTGGTGATGACGAATCCCTTGCTGAATAACGTTTTTCTTTTGATGTGACCGTTGAGATTGGTGGAAGAGGTTGTAAATTGGTTAAAGTCGCATAATTCCTAGAAAATATTAAATTTTAATCATTGATTTTTTTCAGATTTTTCGAAAATTTTCAACAAAATCAATCGATAAAGCTTACATTTCTTTATCATCAGAAGTATCTGTTTGAATATATTGAAGATTATAAATATCAATCATATTCATTTTTAATTCGTTTTTTTATTAAAAATATTATTTTTTATAGAAAAAAAAACTGTTGAATATTTAAAAAAATAAAAAACAAGAGAAAATAAAAAGGAAAAGGAATGTCTTTTTTATATTTTATATGGCTCTAATGTCAACGGTCGACAAACGACAGACAACGACGATGAAGAGAAAAACGAGGAATCGAATCAATTAAATATTCAAAAAAAAAAAACGACGAAGAAGAAGAAAAAATAAAAAAGAGGGGGGGAGATGTATTTGGGAAGGGAAAAAAGAAAAAGAAAAAAAAACGTCTCATTCGATTTTTTCCTCATTTTTTGATGATACAAATATTTCTTGAGAAAAAATAAATGCAATGGTTTTTGATTATTTTTGAAAAAGAAAATTATTTTCGATGAAGAATTAATGAATTTTTCTTTGAAACTGGAAAAAAAGCAAAAATTTCGTTTTTTTTAATGATAAAAAATGATAAATCAATAATCAAAGGAGCATTCGAAAAATAAGTCGAATTTATTTGAGAATTGAAAAATTGATTAATTGGTGAGTTTCGACCATCTGTCATTTATTATGAATAATACACTTAAGCTCATGCTTCTCCATGTCCCATCCCACTAAATATTATTTCCCTAATCTAATTATTATTCCAATTTTCATACTTTTCATTCACAAAAGTGACACATTTTATTTTTCAAATTTTTCCAATTTTTACCCGTAAATTGATGCGACATGATGATGATGATGATGACGTCGTGAATGTGATGATAAACTTGTGTCATCGCAAAAATCAATAAAATCATCGTGCTCATCCGATGAATCAATTCCAGCGCTATCGTTTCGATTGGCAGCCATCATTGACCGGCTGACGGGCGGCGAGGACAATGCTGCCGATAGCAATGGATCGGATGCCAAACCGCCCGTCTCTAATCCTTCCATTTTTTTGAATCAAAAAATTATCTAAAAATGAGAAATTAAAAGAGATTTTTGAAAAAAAAAAAGACGGAGGAATTTGAATTCGATTCATTTTAGATAGATTAAAAGTCTTAAAAATTCTCTAAAAATTCTAACAAAAAAAAGTGTTGCGAAATTTCCAAAAAAAAAAAGAAGGAAGGAAAAAAGTTTTTCTTCCGTATTTTCAACAAAAAACTGTTGAAATATTTTTGCGTTTTTCTCTGATTTTTTTCAAAATTATTAGTCATCCTCAAGAAAAAAAATGGCTGAAAATCCGAAAGCTGAAAGAAAAAAGAAATAGGGGTGAAGGTTATGGAATTTTGAAGTTTTCTGAATGATTTGTACACACAGCTTTATTGTTCATCTGTATACATACAAAACAACCCGAATGTGATTGTTTTTAACGAACAGAAAAAAATAACGCAGAAGCAGCAGCAGAAGCATAAGCAGAATGGAATATAACAGAAAAACGAAGAGGAAAAGGAGATAAATAATAGAAGGGGAGGAGAAAAAAAAAGGTATAAAACTAAAGACTAGGTGTGGTTTTTTTCCGTCTATGTGTCTTTCCATAGAAAAAGCTTGCTCACAACGTCTTCTTCGTTTTCAGAATACACATAAAAAGGGAAACAGAGAAAGAGAGAGAGAGAGAGAGAGAGAAAGAGAGAGAGAAGGAGAAAGACATTTTCGGATGCATGTATGTGTGTGCCAGGGGGAGCTTTGGCATTAAAGTGGAGGGGGAGAAGCGAAGGGTTGAAAAGAGTATGAAGAAACAAGAAGGTAAAAAGAGGAGAAAGAAGAGGAGAAGAAAAGGAGCATTTCTGCGCGGAATTTAATGACAGAAGGTTGTAGAGTTGACGAGACATAGAGAAGCAAACATTTTTAGAGAAATGGGCGGCGCTTATGTGCCAGTGCCCGTATATGTAAAACTAGTAAAACGGAAAAAGAAGAAGAAGAAGAAGAAGGAAAAGCTAAAGAAATAGAAGAAGCAAGAGAAATTAAAGAAGGAGAAGAATTGAACTAGCTGTTGTAGTAGATTGTGATGATGTTGATGGCGAAAATGATGACTGGTGTGGCATGAGCATTGAATTCTTTTTGAGTGAGCATGAAAAAGTCGGAAATTAATGGGTAGTTTTAGGATTCTTCAAGATCCAATTAAAATTTGAGCGTAAAAATCTGTCAAGAATTTTTTTTTTTAGATCAATTCATTAACAAAATTTGAAATTTAAAATATTTTTCCAATTTTTATCAGGATTTTATAGTATTTTTTCTTAGAAAAAGTGTCCTTCGTTATAAATTTTAATATTCAGGAAAAAAAAAAAAAAAAAAAAACAAACTACAAAGGGAGGAAAGAAAAATTTAAATTCTACAGTAATCATTCATATTTAAATTCTACAGTAATCATTGAGTCCTCACAAAATTAGCATTTTTTTTTACTGAAAAAAATTTTTTTTTCTTGCTTCATTTTATAATTTCGTATATTAAAAACATAATTTTTTGAAAGTTCAAAGTGAAAACACGGTAGAGCCGGGTCAACCCTTTATCGTCAGCTCCAAATTTGTCCCGTGGAGAAAGAAAATCGTCAAACTTTTTTTCAGATTCTTCATTATTTTCGTCGTGTTTAGTGTGTTAATTTTTTAATTAATAAAACAGAAAAAGACAAAAAATCATCAAAAATAATTTTAAAATTAAAAAAAAAATTTGCTTAGGTTTTTTTTAAATTTTTTTTTCTTTCGAAATTAAATAAAAGATTTTAAGAAGAAATTCAATAGAAAATGGTCTATAAAAAATGCTTTTTTTATTATTTTGAAAAAATTTTTTTGTGAAAATTGAGCTTTAGGCAAATTTTAAAGAAAAAAGAAACTTTTTCGATTTCTAAATAACACTTTAGGTTAAAAAAAAGAGAGAGAGAGAGAGAGAGAGAGAGAGAGAGAGAGAGAGAGAGAAAATGCCTGGAAATATGTGTAATTAAGCACAGCTTTGATATTCTAAAAATTTTTTCGAGGCATTGAAACATCTCAAAACTTTTCTGATTGATTGAGTTGAAAATACTTTGAAGTTTGCCTTCAACTGTAATTTTAATAATTAAATTTTATTGATTTTTTAAAATAATTTATAAAAATATTTATTTCATAATAAATTTGATTAAAAAAGTTGTTTCCCGAAATTTCTCATGGCGTTTCATTTAGCACATACGCATGGCCTTGAAAACCACACTTTTTATAATAAATAGAACGCGGCGTTTTTTGATTGAAGTTTAACAAATTTAACTTGAAAATTTTATTTTTTTTTACATTTTAGATATTTTAGCTAAATTTTTATTCTTTCTTAGACTGTAATTGTAGATGTAGAATTTCTTATATTTAAGTTTGACAGCCCATTCTAATTTAACGCATTTTTTTAAAAAATTATTTTCATCACATTTTATTATATTCCTCTTGCATTATTCCATTTTAATAAAATTGATTTATTTCGGCAGTTCTTTTTCCCTCTTTTGTTAAATCCGAATTTTTATTCATTATTTCTAAAAAATTGTTCTCCAGTACCTTTTTTTTAGCTTGAAATATTATCGCTATTAAATTTTTTTAATGAAATTTGTAATATTTGCTTAATTTCCTCCAATGAAAATTTCGTTTTCTGAAAAATCATTTAAACTTTTTTTAAACGTTTAAATTAATTTTGTTAAAATAAAAAAAAATTGAAAACTTCTCTAGTAAACCGTTTTTCTTATGAATCGAAAGATGCCGAAATTTCTACCGAACCAAAAATCAAAACTGATAACATTTTTGGAATTTACGTGATATCTTAAAGCTTCTCCTAGTTTTACTTTTTTGAAAAAAGTGGAAAATTAAATTAGCGCGAAAAAGACAGAAAAACTAGCGCACATGACGTGTCGGATCCTAGGCCATTTTAGGCGTTAAACACCATGATTTCAGAAAAAAAAGTTGTGCAATATTGTGATAAAAAAAGCTCTGAAATTGACGAACAATTGCGTCCTTCATATCATCATTGTTTTCTTTTTTTATTACCGACTTAAAATCTGAAATATTTCGTTTTAATTATTTTTGGTAAGCAATTCATGTTTTTGAATTAATTTGATGAAAAACGATAAACGAAAATTTCAATTTTTTATTAATTTAATTAGAGTAACGTTGACGAGAAATGCAAAAATATTCTAAAAAATAATTGGAAATTATAAAAATATAAGAATAAACAAATCAGTTACAATTTTCTGACAATTTTTTTTACAAATAAGAAGTTTGTAAGCATATTTGAAGTTTTCGAAAATGTATGAATAGAGTTAATTTGACACACAGGCTTTAACTTAAATAAACCACGGGGTTTTTCAGTTTTTGTCATTTCGGGCCGTTCATTCACCTAAAATGATTGAGAATATAAATAATATTTCAGCTATTTGCATTTTAATTTGAAGAAATCAATTAATCAGAATGGGAAATATTGTTGAATTACTCATTTTAAAATTTGATTCAAAAAATAACAAAGGAATTGGATTTGATCGAAATTGCCACAAATTGATTAATTTCCATGGCTCAAATCTCAAACCGTACTTTTGTATCTTTTTTTTATCATTTTTTTAAAATTTTTTTCATAGGTTAAATGCATGTTTCTCTTTTATAACTGTCTCTGTTCCTGAAGTATGGCCGAGGGATTTATTTGAGATAAATGAAACAAATTTGATTAGCAAAAGAGATTGTACGAAATCTGATTGTATATTTCGACATCAAAAAAAGCCTACTGTAAGTTGTGATTATTCTTAATTAAATAACTTTAAGTTTCAGTTCTCAGCTTATATGATGTTCAGCTCTAATCCAAAACATAGAACTTATACAAAAACAATTGGTTTTACTGATTGGTACGGATATGTTGATGTTCCATGTATACTTCGAATTCCACACGATACGATTGTTGAAGTTAACTTAATTTTGTAAGTATTAAAAATTAAAACTACTTAAATATTTTTTTGAAGAAAATCTGATAATTTGTCTAAAAAAGAAGAACCATTTTTTCAAGTTCTTTCGGAATTTTTTCAAGAACGTGTGATTAAAAATGAAGCGTTATTATACGATTTTTTAGAAAAGATGAATGCGGCTGAGGTATGTTTAAAAGCAAATTAAAATTATTTTTTCTTTTTTTTTTTAATAGACCGAATATAGCCTTAAAATGCCAATTAAAGATGATAACAATAAAGAGTTGGGTTTTGAAAAGTTTTTACTTAAGTAAAGTTGTAATAAAATTTTTAATTTTAGAACAGAACAAGCATCGTCAGACGAATCGACAGAAAGTGAATATTTTTCTTTGGAAAGGTACGTTTTTTATAAATTTAACCTGGTAATAATTCAAGTTTAAAAATAAAAACATAAATTATTTATCTAACAAATTACTCATTTGACACACCACGTTAAAAGCAACATCAAAATGGACTTCGTACTTGTAAAGCGTGGCGTGTAAAACTGAGCGAAAACTTATGCAAAAAAAAAATAAATTTTAAAACTAAAATTAAGATTTAAATGACATATTATTGTATTATTAACAGCAGGAGTTTATGTGTTTTCTTTGACACATTAATTAATTATTATTATTATTATTATTAATTAAATCTTAAATTCGAAGTAGGTTTTTTTTCAATAAACCCCACTTGTTAAATTCAAAATACGTTGCGAACTTTTTGTTGGCAAGATATTTTTATTTAACACGCCGTGTTGAAGAGAACAATTGAAAATTATTCTATTTAAATAAAACTCAAATAAAGTTTATTTTTGAAAAAAATATAAAGACGTGACGTGTTCGATAAAAGTTCCAACAAACGTTTTAATATTAATTTAATTTTTCCTTTCCAATAAATAAAAAACAAACAAAATTTTTTAGCATGAAAAGTGTAATTGAAGAATTTGGAATATTATTCAAAATTAATGATGACACGCTTTTAATATTTTCATTTCTCAATGGTGATTTAATTGATGTAAAACATGAAACTTCTGAATATAATGAGTTTTAATTAATTTCGTTAAAATTTAAAAAAACGATTTTTTAAAGATTAGAACCAGGAAAAGGAATATCTTTCATCGAGCAATATAAACTAAACGGGATTATTTATCCTCAACCAGGATCTTTAAAAATGTGTTCTTCTTCGGAGGATCCGGCAATAAACGATGCTTTGAATGTAAATGTTTATTTATTTTTTATCAAATATCTTTATTCAGCTGGTTACTTTAATTACCTTTTCTCCAATCAAATGTCATAAAACATATAATAAAAACGTCGGGTTTTCTAACGTTTTCGGCTTCATTGAAATTTCAATTGATTCAGCAAACGAAGTTCATCATAACTCATTTTACAAAGCAAATATTTCTGTGTAATTTTCATCAAGAAAAAAATTTGAATAAATCTAATCATTTAGAAAAAATACGAAAAACTACCGAAAACCTTATTTCAAAACTGAAGGGTTGTTGACTAAAACAATAGTTAGTGAACGATATTCCTATGAAACTTTGGAACAAATGAAAATATATGAAGTACGTAGTGAACAAATAATTTTCAAATTAACTACAAAATTTTTTTCAGAATACTGAAATTGATATAGCTCGAACGAATATGGGATCACCTAGTTTTTCGGTTATACCTGAAGACCCAGAACCGTTGTGTAAAAATTTTAAAAGACAAATCTACGGAAAAAATAAAAAAAAAATTGTTTTTTTTTTTATTTCAGTTAAAACATGTAACTTTTTATTTTTAGAAAAGTGAATATTGTGAAATGCTAGTTACTGACCTCTGCTCATCAGTTGAAAGCTATGGAACAGTTTTCACAAAATATGGAGATGCACTTTTGTTAAAAAAGAAAAACAATAATGGAGAAGAATTAAAATTTGGAACATGGTTTATGGGTGCTTTTGAGTAAGTTGAATGTTTCATAAAATTAATAAAATATCAGAACTTTTCTCAAAATTTTTTTAAAATTGAAACGGTTTTTTGTTAAAAATTAAATAAATAAAGTTTTTAGATTAAATCGATCAACTGAAAAGCTTGAGGTAAATCGATTTGATTCTATTATTCCATCACTGGCTGAAATTGAAAAACGGGACAATGAAATACTGGTGGGTTTTTGTAGTTTTAAAAATATCATCTTAAGTTTAAAATATCCAGGTTAAATGTGAAATTGAACGAGTTAAATTTGATCAAAATTTACAATCGTATTTAATCATAAATCATGAAATTTTGGGAGGAATTAAAATTCCAAGTTGTTTCTGTTTAAAACTTCAAAAAAACAGGTAAAATGTTTATCAAAACATTAAGCTTTTTTTTTTAATTGTTTTTTTTGTTAAGTTTCAGAGTTGAAGGAGAATGCAGAAAAGTAAAAAGTTATTTTGGGACATTAGAAAATAAAACAAAAGTATTAATTTCGTGGGAATTATCAAATATATTGAATGTCATTCCAGACGGTATACCATATGTATGTTTGAAAAAACGTTTAAAACTCTAATTTGTTTTCTTATAGGAACAGTTTAAAAAAGAAAGAATTAATGAACTTCCAAAAGTAGAAGAACGTTCAAACGTCGATTTCATAAATTAAGTTTTTCTATTTTTTTCCATATTGAACTATTGATTTTTTACATTAAATATAGTAAAATTTGAGCATTTTGAAAAAAATACTATTTTAGTAATTATCCACCATCCAAAAAATCAGAAGTATTCGACGATGTTCAAAAAATTGAGGTAATTTTGCTTTTCTTTTTTTTTTTATCATTTTTCTAGTTAAATTTTTTAGACAGAAAAGCTAGGACTTATTGCGTTACAATTTTCAAACAATATTTTTATTATTTACTCAAATAAACTCAGAAAAAGTGTGGTTTTATATATGTAAGGATCTAATTAATTACTTTTCTTATTTTTTCTGTGCTTCAGATCATCAATTCCTAAATGTTCTGTCAAACTTGGAGATTTCGTCACATTTCAGTTTAAAAAACTTGAAAACCCAGTTTATGATTGTGAATATGAAGTGGTGGTATTCTTTTTTCCATTAAAAACCTTTTTTTAAAAAAAAATTTCAAAATATTATTTAAGAATATGATAAAATTAGCAGACGAATCATTGAGATCTAATGTTGAAAGTAGAGTAATCAATGGATATGTAGAGGTTAAAAGTTCAATAAAAATTTGAAACACAGAACAAATTTAGTTTATGGCATTAGTGGATATGACGGAATCTATTTCAACAGAAGCAAACAGTATTTTTTATCATTCACGCGATTTAGGCCAAGTGGTTTATGAAGTCGAAACCAGTGTTTGTGCAAATTATAAATTAATACATTTAGATTTTTTTTAAATTACAGAAAATGAAAGAAACTGATTTAGGATTTATTAAATATATCACAAAGTTAACACATCAAAATCAAGCTGACGCAATGGCTTGTTGGTGTAGATATGTTAATGGATGTCATAATCAAAAAAATCCGATTCGAACATATTATTGGGAAATTACAATTATTGAGGGAACTGTTGAATCTTATTTAGAGGAGCATGAAAGACAAAAAATGAAAGTAATAAAATATTATCAATAATTTTTTATTTTTTAAATATTTTTAAACAGATTCCAATTTTAACGAAACATATCGATGATGAAGATGATGTGGCCCAAATTAAAAAAAATATGTATAAACAAAATGATGAAATCAATGATTGTAAGTAAATTAAATTTAAATCTCCGTTAAAGCAAAAAATAATTAGTGTGTCTTTTTTTAATTTCAAATTTTAGGTTTTTCTGGAATTGATAAAAATTTGACGCCTTCGAAAAGTTCTAAAAAAACGGTAAAACACATTTTTTTTTCATTTAAAATTTTAAATAGTTTATAATTAGTTTTTATTGTTTTCCGTTTTAGGAAAATGATATCTCTTTCTCAAAACAACAACAAGATTATAAAAAAGTTTGCGAATTGGAAAAAGAAGTCTTCGAGTTAAAAAGTGATCTAAAAGAAACTTTGGCACTTTTGCGTAAATTCAAAGTTAATAAATCAATCAGAACTGCAGTTAAAAAAGAAGATACCGAATTATATGAAGGTTTAGAACACATTTTAAGCAAACACCAAAAAAGGTATTTTCTTCTTTTTCTTCGCACTTTTATTCACACTTCCATTCACACTTCAAATCAATTTTTACAGGTGAAAATATGCGGTAATTTTTAATAAATCACAGATAAAATTTGTCACCTAAAGGAAAATTGCCAGTTATTTGTTTTTTTCTCTGCGTCTTTTACCTCTTCTTTAGTCACCTAATTCTCCACCCCTTCACATATATTTTTGGTTTGTTATTGCTTCAGTTTGTTATAAATTGTTTTGTCTTTATTTTTAAACTAAATTTGTTTCACAGACGATAAAAATAATTCGTTCAATATTTTTATAAATTTTTTTTAATAAAAATATAAAAATTTTTTTATTTCTTTTAGAACTTTTCAAATAACAATGTCAGCTACTTCTTCTTCGCGTCAAAAAGTAATTTTTATTAACTGAAACGGTTTTTATATTGATCCATATTCTTTCAGAAAAACAAGAATAAGTCTAACACGACAGGCAATAAAGCTGAAGAAGCAACAAGTAGTGTAACAAAGCTTCTGGCAGCGCTTCAAATTGCTCAGGTTGGTTCAAAATATATGTCTACATTTGAATGTTTTATTAATATTGAAAATTTTGAAGAATAAAAGCGGCGGTGCAGCAACAGCGTCAAATCCTAGCTCGACAAAAAAAGTGAATGCAACTGTTAATTATACCAATAACAAGAAAACTACTAAAACAACAGTAAATTTTTTTTAATCCAGAAAAAAACGCCAGAAAGTAAATTTCAGACTGAACAACAATCATCGAGCCAAAAAACGCAAAAACCAAAAAAAGAAAATAAACCAAAAGGAAGTGTAGCATCAAGAATGCAGCAACATGTAGCTGAACAACAAGAAACTCAATCAAAAAGACCGAGAAATCCATCAACATCAAAAGTAATTTAATCAATTATTTTTTAAATGTTAAAAAAAATTTATTTAGCAAACAAATATGCCGAACAGTAAACTAAAAATCCCGACTGATGTACTTGATAGTTTAGAATTTAGATTCATTAGTAATATTCCCGATATTGATGTAAGTTTTCTTTTAAATATTCAATTAATCAATGAAATCTAAAAATTGTAGAAGAAAAATATAATTCGAGTATGTTTTCAAGTTGAGCTAGCTCATTGGTTTTATATTGATCATATCGTTGATAGCGGTGAAAGAAAAGATTGCCCAATTGCTGGAATTCGGGACTTTACCAAACTATTATTTTCCCATTGCAAAGAATTAAAAAGATATGCAAACAATGTTGATGAAGTAATTTCTCAATGGCGAGAATATAAATCAACCGTTCCAACATATGGATCAATTCTTATTGATGAATCATTGGAGCATGTTTTATTGGTACAATCATATTTTGCCAAAGGAAATAGTTGGGGATTTCCAAAGGGAAAAGTGAATCAAAATGAGCATCCAAGAGATTGTGCAATTCGAGAAACGAATGAAGAAACAGGCTTTGATTTTGGCACAATTTCAAAAAATGAGAAACGTGTTCAAAAGTTTATAAATGACGCAATGGTTCGATTGTATATTGTTCCAAATGTTCCGAAATCGTTTCCATTCGAACCGCAAACGCGAAAAGAAATTCGAAAAATCCAGTGGTTCAAAATTAGTGATTTGCCAACGGGTCGTGACGATGATTTGCCGGAATACTTGGCAGGGCATAAATTTTATATGGTGATGCCGTTCGTCAGCGATATTCAACGATTTGTTGGAAAGGAAATGGAAAAGAAGGCGAAATCGCCGACGAAATCAGTGGAGCAACAAGAAGTTCCAACAATATTCTCGCAATTATTTTCAAATATCCAAAATACGAATCTACCATCGAGCTCATCAATCAATCAGGGAGGATCAATATTTAAAAGGTTTCAATTGACATTTTTAAACATTTTGCCCACAATTAAAGCAAAAAATTTAAAAAATTAACCAATTTTTTCCAATTTTTTAACCAATTTTTTCTTTCAGAATGACAAGTGAAGAATTGTTCTCTTCATTTAAAAAGAATGAAGATTCAATTGCTCGACCCACTTTGCCGGAAATTTCGCCGTCTGTTGGTGGAATTGATGCATTGGCTACATTAGGGCTGTGCACACCTCTTAAACCGGGTGAAAATCTCAATAATTTTCCCCCAACGTTAGCGATGCCTTCTGAGCAGTGCCCACTGGTTGTAGAAGAAAACTTTGACGAGCCAGAAAAAGTGAAATTCAGAAGAGAATTGTTTGGTACAGAAATTCCGAAAGAAACGAAAGAAAATGAAAGCTATCAACCGCCAGTGGTCGGATTTGAAATGCCAAAAACGTTGCAAGAACCAGTTGTGACATCGTCTCATCCTTGTCAGTTATTTTTTAAATTTACACAAAAAATAATTTTTGTTTTAATTTTTAGGGCAACAGCACAAAAGAACTCAAAGTACAGATGAAAAATCGGTAGAAAATTATCAAGGCTGGCTGGGAAGTCAACTTGTCAATTCAATAATGCATTCATCATTAGAACTAAACGAAAGTTCTCCATTATCAGGAGCATCAAACACTCCAACGAATCGATCTTTGAGTCATTTAATATCAAAACCAATTCAACCACAGCCTATTATACCATTGGCTGCAACACCAACCGCTTTAGGAAGTGCAGAAGCTCCGAAAAAAAGTTCGAGAATCAGTTTAAGTGATAACTCAGTAAGATAATTTTAAATTCGTATTAATTTTCAACTTTCAAGTTCAAAATGTTCAGGCATTCACTGCTATTGGCACAGGAGTAAAAATAGTTGGTTCAACGCCAAAATCGACACAAGCTCCGCGTTTAGACAATGAGCATTCAATATTTGGAAATACTCTAACTGATTCAATAAATATAGAAAATGTACCGATCGATCGAGAATCAAAGGTTACATCTAGAAATGAAAAAAGACAAGCTGGGCCAATTATGACATCATCGGCGAAATATCCAAAAGATTTATTTGCATCAATTGTTTCACCAGTATCAAGTGAACTTCGATCAATACACGGCGGAAGTACTTCATCAATTCAAGAATTATCCTTAATTAATAAAAATATATGGGCATCAGGAATAAGCATTTATAAGCCTATTTTTGGAATTCTTCCAGAATCAGAAAAATGGAAAATTCCTCTAAAGGTTAATTTCAAAAAAGAAAAAGAAAATAATTAAAAATATTTATTTTTCAGATTAATATAAATAAAGTATTGCAACCAACTTCTGAATGGGAGAATGCATTCAGAACAAATCGGAACTAACATTTTTTAACATCTGTTTATATTGTTAATCAAAATTTATAAAATTTTCTTGTATCACATATATAAAAGCCTCTTTAAATAATTTTTTTTTCTAATCAGAGGTAATGTAGAAATTTTTATTTCGCTATAAATTGTTTGCTATTTTTCAAAATAATATTGGAGATAATTTAAAATTTTGATAAAAATTGAATAAAATCAATGTAAACTTGACTTTTGGGATTTCGAAGTTCAGTTAAAATTGAATAATGATCCTCATTGGCATAATGTTTCGATAAAATATTTGAACATGTTTCAGCAAGTTTCAAATTTTGTTCACGAAGCTTCGGAGATTCGAAATCACACAAAGTGGCCAGAATTGGGATATGAAGAGAATGAAGATCATCAAAATTGCAGCTACATTTTTGAGCTTCGTCAGAAGTTAAACTGAAATTTGTGGTTTTTTTTAAATGAACATTGAGGAAAAATATTGACAATAATTGTTTTCCATAATCAGTTTCAGAAAGTTCTTGTAATTGATAAATTCCAGCAATTAAAACAGCACCTTTAAGCTTCTCATTTTTCACTTTTGTAATCACTGAAAAAATATTTGGGGTTTAAGATAATTTCTTATCATTTTTTTTTTGACAACCTTGGCATGCAAGATGCGCTCCAACTGAATGCCCAGCAATAATAAATGTTTGAGCAGTTGGAAATCGATTGAAAATGAATTGAACTCCATTGATTATTTGATTAATTGTTTGGCTTAATTTTTGCTTTTCATTTACGTAATCATATCCAATGCTGACAACAATAAAACCATTTTTGTGGGCGACATCGAAAATTGAAAGACATTTTTTTCGCGAACCGAACATCCAATAGCCGCCATGGATCATCACAAAAACTTTACTTGGATTATTTTGTGATCCCCAAATATCGATTTTTGTATTTCCACCTTAAAAACTCGATTTTTGGGTTTTTTTTTCAATAATTTATTGAACCATTTTTATCATAAACGACGTCTTCTTCTCTCTCCACACTTGAGTTTTTGATTTCTTCGTAAATTTTGTCGACCAATTGATCATATTCCTCAAATCCTTTCTCTGGGTTTTTTGAATGAAGCGAACAAGAATACAAATCAGACAATGATTTTGACATTCTACAAAAAACAAATGATTTTTATTTAAAAAAAAGATAATTAAATAGAAAAAAATCACAATTAAAACAAACAACCGAAAAAAAACGAAAAATTGAAAAAAAAAACAAGTTTATCAAAAACATTCAAAGAAAAATATGTTTGCCAAACAAAAAGATTAAAAATCAAATAAATAAAAACAAGGTAAAGATAAATACAAAAATTATTATTATTTTTAAATTGGCGATGGAATTGATAATATTTGAACATTTTCCAGAATTTTTGCTGGGGCATCATTCTCATTGTTTCTTTCGATAACTTTTCCAATAATCCATGCTGGTCTTTTATCAATTTGTTCAATATCTTTAATATATGAATCTGCATCAGCGGGACTCATTGCGATTAATAATCCACCACTTGTTTCAGCTGATCTTCCCTAAAATACTTTTCATTTTTTTTTTGATTTTCAAGTTTTTATTTGAACCTGAAACAATTTAAACCCTTCTCCGCCTTGAGATATCATTTTTTCTGAAATTTCAGCCATATACTCGATAATCGGTAATGTTTCAATCAGAAATTGAACGTTTTTATTTTGAACTCTAGCTAGATTTTCAGAATGGCCTAGTATTCCAAATCCGGTTACATCTGTTGAAGAATGAGCATTATGTTTATGAAGTAGTTTAGCTGCATTTCTGTTTAATCGACTCATTTGTTCACATGCTTGTTTGAAGCCTTTTTGAATTTTTTCTTTGTTCAAGTTTAATTCTTCTATTTTTGCATTTTTTGTTTTCAACCATTCATATGAGTTCACTGCTATCTGTCCTCCAATTGGTTTTGTCAACACTAAAACATCTCCTGGCTGAGCTTTATCCACACTGATTATTTCATTTTCATTCACAACTGATGTTGCAACACCACCAAGAAGAAGCCACGGGCATCGAACAGTTTGTCCACCACGAACTTTTGTTCCAGCTTCATCAGCTGCATCCTAAATTAAAAAGATGATAAATTTAAATATTAAAAAAAAAAAAATTACAAACTTTGAAACCTTGAATGAATAATCGAATAATAATATTTCTTTCATTTTCATTTAAATCAACAGCAACTCCAAGCAACATTAACATATTATCACAATCTGATACTCCCATTGCATAAAGATCTGATAAAACATTTGCACAAGTGATTCGACCCTAAACAAAAATAATGTGTTTCATTCAGCACTAATTTTAATACCATAATATATGGATCATCAACTAATGGATAAAAAAAATCAGTAGTTTGAACAAGGCGAAGACCTTTATGCCGAAGAGGAATAACACAACTATCAAGACCAATATCTGAATATTTTATAAATAATTTTGAAAAAAAATCGATCTAATCTAACCAACTTCATCGTTATTGATTACAAGATCCGTTTTGAAAGTTTCGAGAAGTTGGAGAAGAATCTAAATTTGAATTTTTGGCTTGTTAAAGACGCTGTGAGACAGATTTTTTTAATTCTTACATCTCTTGGAACTTTACAACCGCATCCCTTCATTGCTGTTAACTTTGTAAGAATGAAATCTGATTTTAATTCATATGATTTTGGATCAAAACCTTCTAAAATTCTTTCGATTCGGTTTATTGAAGTCATTTTCTGCAAAATTGGATCATTTATGACGAATTTAATTAACTTTCTTTTTTCTCCACAACTGCATTTACGAAATTGACTTCAGTTATCGGAAATTATTATAAATAGTTATAAAAAAAAGTTGATGAGAGATGAAAAAAAATGACAACGAGTATATAAAAATTGTTTCTTCTTTTTGAAAAAAAACGTATTATTTTCAACCCAACAATACATAAATGTTATTAGAAAAATGAAATGACCGAGAAAAATAATTACAATCATCGATGTTTTAATTGGTATATAAAAGATGAAGATAAGCTCATTTTCACACATCTCACACGAAAGTTTTAATAATATTTTAATTTTTTTTTCAGAAAATACAATATGAAATCATTTATTGTTCTTTTCTGCTTGGTATTCATTTTTCTGACATTTGTCAGTGCTAATTATGACGATGAAATAGCTGAGTAGGTTATTTCAATAATTCAGAGAAATTTTTAATGGCATTACTAGATTTCGCCCGTTGCCACAAGCTCAATATTTGAAACGAGCTAGTTTATCAAATATGATGCGAATAGGGAAACGAGGTGGAGCTCGACCGTTGTATTTTGAGGAACCAAGGGAAAAAAATGGACAAGACAATTTGGGACTGGCAATCAGAGTCGGATAATTTAATTATTATTGTCATCAAATTAATGAGAAAATAAATTGTCTAGTAGAATTTAATTTCAATAACTACTGGTTTTTTTCCCTACTCTTTTTGATTTTTTATTTTGACATGAAAAATGTAATGTTTCACAATTATTTTTATTACAAAAAATAAATAACTACAACTGTTGAAATTTTGTCTTTTTACGTGCAGATACTCTTAATTATTTAAAAAAAAGATAAAGAAGTAACTAATTGTTAAAAGTATTTTAAAGCTGATATAGAATACAATCAATTTAAGGCGTAAATTATGCAAAATAAATTTTTTTCAAATTTACAAGTTTTAGTTACCTTTCTTATACGCTACAAAAAAAAATAAAAACAAATTGGTTTGAATTTAAAAAATCAAAACAAATTGCACTGGAGCGCGTTTCACTTATCATATGTTCACGCTACAGCGTTTACTTTTTTTTTTCTAATTTTTTTTTGTATAAAAATGTGTTTTAATACACAAAATTTTCACTTCTTCTTCAGTTTCTATTTTTTTATTAACAAAGAAAAGTTTTTTTAATTGGTTTTCCAATAAACTGAAAATAAATGTATCAATCGTTCAATATTTAGTGTTCCTTTAAAAAAACATGTTTTTTTTTATAGAGTTCAACAATTATTTCATGGTTTGGGTGAAGCCTGAACATTTAATTTTAGCACAATCATTTTGGTTGGTTTTCTCATTTAATAAATGCGAACAAATAGTTGGTTTCAGGTCATGTGAAAAATCATGTAAATATTTCAAATTACAAAGACGAAAAGGGCATGGAACAAGCGGTTTTTCATCAATTTTAGTTGCCACAATTGATTCAGTTTTTGATACAAGGCCTCCTCCATTTCGAATAATTTATGATTTCGATAATGAGGATGTTCACATTTCGATAGGTAAATTATTAATTCATTTTTTTCTTTTTCATATTTTCTTCGTTTCAGTGTTAGCAGTTGCTGTGGAAAAAAAAGAAATTGAAGAACATTGGGACTATATTCAGAATTCAATTATCAAAATGATTGAACCATTGCAATATGAAAAAGATATTCGACGTTTTATTGTGACGAAAATTGAGAACTTGGCTCAAAATTCAGAAGAAGTCGTAGCGCCATATTCTGAAGAACTGGATTCTATTTCAACAAGATCCTGTCATGAAAATTTTCACAAAATATTCTCAATTCCACCAGATGAAAAATTGGTTAATTGTCAGTTTTTAAATTCAATTTTTTTTAGAATATTTTCTTAGAAAATTCACTTTCAGATTATAAATGTTGTATTTGGCAAGGAAAAGTACCAAATCAGGGAAATTTGTATTTATCCGTCAATTTTCTTTGCTTTTATTCGTTCATTATGGGAAAAGAAGCGAAAATCAAATTAAAATGGACCGATATTATCGTTGGGTCTTTTTAAAAAAAATGTAAACAAATTTAAAATTTACAGAGATTGGAACGAGTATCATCAATTATTTTACCACAAAGTATTTTGGTTGTAACAAAAGAAGAAAAAACATTCAGTTTCTCCATGTTTTTAAATTTTGAAGAAACTTTTCAGCTAGCAACACAGTTGGCAAATATTGCAATGAAACAGTTAAATTAAAAAAAAACAATAATACATTCAAATAATTTTTTTCTCAGATTAATAGAAGAAGAAGGATTCTGTGAAGACAGTACGTTACGACGGAAAATGTTAATGGAAAGTGAGCAAAGAAGAGCAACAAAAACAAAGTTTTCGTTTTTAAAACGAGATTTAGATGCAAGATATAGAAGCGATGCTTACAGGTACGTTAATTTTAGAAAATATTTTTTAATCAATATTCAATAGTTTTTAATTTAATTATTTGTCTTCTTTTTCTTCTTCTTCTAACGTTGAAGATATTTCTTTTCCATTTGTTGTCCAATCAAAGGGAATATATTCAATTTTGTAGTCACCAGTAAAAAATAATTTTTGTAAACTTTGTTTTTTATCTGATAAATCATCAGATAAAATTTCAAGTATCCATTGAAGAATCTAAAAAAATAGTTTTAAGTTCTACAAAAAAAAAATAATTCCTTAAACCTCCTCTTTAGTTTCACCGAAATCTTCTGCGAACCATTTAAATGTTTTTCCAAGATGAATAACATTTTTTTTTGTATCAATTCGAAGATATTTATCTGAATTGATTAATGTTTTTTGAGCATTTTTTCGAAGATCCTTATAAATTGTCTGAAATTTTGAAAATTGACATTTTTTTTAATTTAAAAAAAAAAAACCTTTGAATTATATAATTTCAAAGATGGCGTTGTTTTGGATCCAGTAAATAATCCAAAATGAACTAGTGGATCACATTGTGGTAAAGATAAAGGAAGACGAGCATCTTGTTTTCCAAATGCTTTCCATAACATTCCAGGGCCTTTTCGGTTTGCTCGAAGAATTCCATTCATAATTGAATGAAGAGCATATTTATGACCACCCAAGGTATAATATGTTCCATTAACAAGTTTTCGACGTTGCCAAATACTTTGTGGAGGTCCATGTTTCAAAGTAATATGTATTAGCATTATATTATAAATATTTATAAAAAATGTAAGTCTTTCATCTGGAGTAGAATTTTCTAAATTGATATCATCAAATTGACGACAGAAATTCAGATAATTTGTAAAATTATCATTATTGTGAAGGGAATAATAAAGAACGGACTGAAAATTAATTTGTTTTTTAATTTTGAAAATTGATTAGAACCTTATCATCATCTACTAAAATTTCCGAATAAACGGGCCTCAATATTTTAATTAATTTCTCATTACAATCGCTTAATTCGATTGATTTTTTCGGTAAATTGTCATTTGAAGCATTAAAAATAGCAAAATTAAGTGGTTTATTTTCATCATCTTCAACTAATTGGTAATATCTTCAAAATAAAATCCAATTTTTAAAAATAAATTTAATTCAAAAAATACCTGTCAGGGCTAAACGTCATTCCCACCTCCTGTGACGTTTGTTGTCCAACGTGTCGATCGATTAATTCTTGACCAATTTCCAGCGCTTCAGTACGTTCTAAAATTAAAAAAAGAAATATATGAAAAAAGGATGAAAGGAATTTGTTTATTTTCTTAGACAGAATGTATAAAAATGGTCGTTTTTATTGTTCTTTTTTATTTGAAAAAAAGAAACGCTCAATTTTATGTTTGTTTCGTGGAAAAATGATACAAATGTTTGGAATTCTGCCAAAAAACATTATTCAAAATATAAATAAAAGTTTTACAATCAAACATTATTTAACATGTATTCCTTCGACAATTACCATATGAAAAAGGTGTGTAAATAGGAAAAGGACTGGAAATTGATTGATCAAAACGAATATCATTCCATTCGTTTCCTTCATTATCCGATTCATATTCAAGATGCCACGATCTATTAGCAAGTTGATCAAGCACAAATCGATCAATATTATCAAAGGAAATATTAGAAGATAGTTTTGAAATTTTTCGACGATTCATTTTGATTTCAAATTATATTGAATCGGTCAGTTCAAATTGAGAAAATCGAATCAAAATTGATTTAAAAAAAATAAATAATTGGTACGATTGAAAAGAATTTTTTTTTTCAAAAATTGTATTTCTTTTTTCTTCCTCTTTTTGTCTTTTTTAACGTTCTGATGAGAATTGATAGAATAGAAAAGAGATAGTAAATAAAATGAAGAGAAAAAAATAATTTGATAACTTTTTAAAAGAATTTTTTTCAATTTCTGATGAATCTAATAAGATTGATTTGAAATTGAAAATCAGAACACTTTTTACTTAAAATAAACGAAAGGGAAATTTTCATATAAAATTTTCTTTTTTGTTTCTAAAATCGATAAAAAATGTTTCTAATACTCAAATAGCTTCTAAATATTAGTTAAATATCACTCATTAGCTAAAAGTGCTAACTTACCGAGTTGTTTTCTTTTAAAACCTGGAAATTTGAATAATTCATTGGTTTGGCATCGTTGTCTCATACAGCGTCCAATAAAACCAATCAATAAATATTTAAAAGAATCCAGATTTATTTTTTAAACAAAAAAAAGTTATTGGGAAAATTTCAATTTCAAAAAATAGGCAAAAAATGTGTATTTCGTTGAAATTGTAACACAATACACACAATAATCCTTTGTTTTTTCCTTGTTTTTTTTCTCAAAACAACTCACTGATTTTTTTTTGTGTCATTAACCATTCGATGAGTTCTTCTCCTTTAAACGAATTTTTATACGTTTTTCGAAAATTAATCTTTAAAAAAATAACAGCGTTTTGAGCAAATTCGAAATAAATTAAACCCGATTATTTTTTATAAGTTGAGCATTTTTCATTTCTTGAACTAATTTGCAATAAGCATCGGGAATCCAGATAGTTTGATCTTAAAATGATTATTTTTTGAAAATCTTGTAAAAATTTGTTAAAAATACCTATTTTATTGTTGTTTTCGATTTCACATTCTTCATATTCAATAGCATTCATTGGATTTGGAATTATTGGCCCGTTCTTAACTTTTTCACGACGAACTAACTCAATAAGAGATTCCCATTTATTTGTTTCACCAATCTTGAATTTTTTAAAATCATTGAATCTTTTTTGTTTTTTTTTGTTTTTTAAGAATTTGCGGTCTGAAAATGATCGTACCAAGCGATTTAAATCGTTTTCATGGCCAATGAAGACGTTATTAAAAAATATTTGAGGAAGAATGTCAGTTCCAGTTCGATCAAATATTTGTTGAGTGTACTAAAAAAAAAAAAGAGAAAAATTGTTCATTTTTAATAATTTATTATTTTCGAATTATTTGTCATCAATTTCTTTTTGTTAAAAAGAATGATGATTGTGTTTTTCCCTCTTTTAAATTTTTTTTAAAACCTGAGGAAAACAGTCTAATGAAACATCAGTATACGGTAGACGTTCTCTTTCCAACATTTCTCGAGCTTTTGCACATTTTGAGTTTCCAATTTCGGTATAAATCACAATTTGGCCAGCATATTTTGAATCGTTAAAAGAAAAATCGTAATCTTCGATCATTTTCGTTAAAATTTTGAATAATCTGAAAATTATATTGACTTTAAAAGTTAAAAAAAAATACATTTAAAAGAAATACATTTTAATGGTTTTGTTTTGTGAAAAAAATTGGAATGGAAAGAAATTTATGGGGTGTTTCAATAAATGAATTGAATAAAAAAATCAAAACAAATAAAAAAAAAAGAAAAGGATAACAAATATATTATAGGTTGAACATCAAATGACCTTTATTGTCTTTTTCGGATAAGTCGAAGATTAAATCTGATTGATTTTTGAGATCTTTCAATATTAATTGATACAATATTATTAGGCAAAAAATATATGTACACCGTACTTAATAAAATATCAATTCCTTTTCTCTGATAACTGACAAAGTTTTTTTTCAATTAAAAAAAATTGCTATTTAATTAGAATAAAAAAATAATTTCAGATGCCAATTCAACCTCCCACTTACTGAAAAGTTAGATGGTGATACTGAATGTCGATTATTCACACCTTATGATAGAAAGCATGTACCTGGCAAAATGTTTGTTTCAACAAATTTTGTTTGTTTTGCAAGTCGAGTAATGAAAAAATTGAACAAAAAAAAACAAAAGAAAATCGTAATTATGTTTAGATAGAACGTCTTGTATCAATAATAATTCCATTGACTGAAGTAACAACAGTTGAAGAATGCTCACCAGTATCATCAACTCAAACAACGAAAGGAATATTATTGTGCTTGAAAAATGAAGCAACTGTGATATTTTCGGGAGTACCAGATCGAGATAGAGTTTTATCAAAAATTACAGTTTATTTGGAGCGAGGGAAAATTGAGAAAACAATGGAAAAAGCGAAAGAAGAAGTGAATAGAAAAAGAAGTGTAATAAGTTTTCAATAAATTGTTATTCGATTCTTTTTTCTTGGATATAATTTTTACAGTCAACATCACTATCTTCGTCCTCATCTTCTTTTGATAATCTGATTTGGGATTATCCATTAATTGAAAAATATCCATTTGGTGTTGACGCGACAGATAAATGTAAAGAAAAGTGGAAAAAATATTTACAGGTTTTTTAACATTTCTGAGTCTCTGAGTTTGACTTTTTTGATTTTATTTGAAGGAATATGGAAGTGGAATTTGTATGTACAGAACAGTTGAATTGCATCGATTATTGCTTGAAGGCGTTCCATTACAGCTTCGCGGGCAAATTTGGATGATATGCTCTGGAGCAGCAGCTGAAATGTCATTGAATCCGGGATATTATCGAGAAGTATTGAGAAAAAATCAAGGGTGTTATAGCGTTGCTTTAGAAGAAATTGAGAGAGATCTACATAGGTTTTTTTTTAATGAATCGTTCCTTTTTTTATCTGAAATTTTAATTTTCCAGAAGCTTGCCAGAACATCCTGCATTTCAGAAAGGTCCTGGAATTGATGCTCTGAGAAGAATTTTAACAGCTTATGCATTTAGAAATCCCAATATTGGTAACTTTCTATTTTTTTTATTTCATTTTTTGAAAATTGAAACATTTATAAATATTTTTAGGATATTGCCAAGCAATGAATATTGTTGGATCAGTTCTTCTTTTATTTACAAAGGAAGAAGAAGCATTTTGGTTATTAGTTTCAATTTGTGAAAGACTTTTGCCAGATTATTATAACACGAAAGTTGTTGGAGCATTGGTTGATCAAGGAGTTTTTTCCGAGCTTGTTGAAAAACTTCTTCCATCAGTTGGTGAAAAATTAACGCAATTTGGATTGGATGATATGGTGGCATTATCTTGGTTTTTGACAATTTTTCTATCTGCAATTAAATTTGATGCAGCTGTCAGAATATTGGATTTGTTTTTCTTTGAAGGAGCCAGAGTAATCATTTGTTCATTATTGATTTTTTTTTCCGAAAAAAAAATTTCAGTTAATGTTTCAAGTTGGAATGGAAATGCTGAAACAGAACTCGAGTTTAATTTGTAATTCAACAGATGACGGGGAAATTCTAATGAATTTAGCAAAATATACAGAAAGTATTTTTGAAGGAGATCAAGTTATCGAAAAAGGCGAAGAACAGTAAAATAAAAAATTGAAACATTGAAGGCCTAAAAAATAGAAATTTCCAGAAGTTCAACTGAATTAGTGCCATTAACTACAAGTATAATGTCGGATTTAGAAGAAGCAACAACAACAATAATTAATTTTATGACGCCGACTTCGAGTAAACCACAAAAAAAGGTGTTCATATCCAATTAAAAACAAATAATTGAAAAAAAATATATTTGGCAGATTCCAATTGGTGAATTGTTAACATTATCGTATCAGAATTTTGGATTTTGCTTTACTAATGAAAATATTGAAATTCTTCGATTAAAATATCGTTTGAAAGTTGTTCAGGTAAAATTGAAAAGAAAAACTTTCTTAAAAATGTCATGTTAACCTTTTAGAGTTTGGAAGACAATCAAATGAAAAGTATCATAAAAAGTATTGGTAAAGATTGTCGATTTACAAATGAAGAACTAGAAATGCTTTATAATGTTGTCAAGGTAAATAATTTAAGTTTAATTTATTTTAAAAAAAACCCGAAGTCGAAATTGAACTGTAGCTTATTAATTTGTGGTGAAAGCACAAACTACACTTGTCAAAGGAAAATCATGCATTGTCCAATGAGTTCCATTACATTTATAGACAAATGTATTTGATTTATCATAAACATTTAATGATCCAGTTGATGGAGAATGAACATCACAAAGATCAGAGTCATACCATCTAAAATAGAAAGAAATAATGATTTTATAACATTTTGAATTCTTACTTAACAAGCATGTGAGGATGAAAACATTTCACTGTTCTAATGCATTCTTTTTCATCACTTTTATCATCAATTTTTTCGGGTTCCCTTCGATCCATATTCATTGAAAAATGATCAGAAATAGAAGCAAAGTTAGAGCAAGCATCACTCAAATTGAGTGATTTTTTAATCCAAAAATCAGGACAAGAAGAGCAAATATCTGAAAAAGAAGTGTTCGTTGAAAAAAAAAGAAGAAAATAAATTTTTACCATGTTTAAAAATTTTCAAATTCTGATATCTTACCTCTTTTTGGTTTCAACTTTTCTATTTGGAAGGTTTCTTTTGATTTCTGACGATCTACAGATGGTTGAAATATTTTTGCCGATTTTTTTTTCCATTTATCATCATTTTCGGATCGTTGAAGAGGTTCCGAACGGAATGTTTTTGAAGCTGCTGCAGCACGAAACAGTTTTATATGAGTTGTATAGGAGTCTTGTTGTGGTTGGCTTTTTGATAGAGGTTCAGTATTCAAAGAAGTCGAAGGTGATGATGATAATCCACTGGAATGTTGTGATTGAAATGGAATTGATGCTCCATCCATTGGAACTGTTTTCATACAGGCAGTGATCAATAGAAAAAATAGAGAGTTGAAAAGCATTATTTTAGTGAAAATGAATGAATGCTTCATGTTATACAGGTCAGGAAAAGTGAAAGTAAGCCGAGACAATTCAATAAAACAATAATTTTATTTTGTTTTTAAAAGTTCTTCAAACGTTTTGTCTAAAAAAATTTAATTATATTAAAAACTAAGATTAAGGAAAAAAAGAAAAATAATTGTTAAAAAAAAAGAGAAAATATATTCAAGTGTTTGAAACAAAAGTGAATTAGGTTATCTAATGGATGTTCGTTTAACTGAAGACAATAAAAGATAAATTAATCTTTTGTTTCAAAATTCTTTTTTGAACTTATGACGTTTGGTCTTTCTTCCATCTTCTGCATATAAAAGCAACGTTTTGATGAACGATTAAAAAAAAACTTTCTAGGAAGAACATTTATTATCATGGAGATATCGACTTGGAATATCAGCGCGTGGCAAAATGGCGTTGCTAACCGAAAGGCCAAGACCAGATCCGTGTGCTCAATCTCAGTATAGGTGAATAGAAATTATTTGTTTTATTCCGAAAAAAAAACTAGAAAAGTTTAGATTAGATTATGATTTATTTGCTGAAGTATTTCCACGTCTTCTACCTTGGCCTGTAACTGATATTTTTGTCATTCGAGTTTTTCGAGTAAGATCCTCTTATTTTTTAAATTAATTAATTTTTATAATTTTAGTTCCTTGATATTTCTGATAACGGATTATTAACATTTCGTGATTTGGCTATTACATTATCAATTTTATTGAAAGGAGAAGCAACGGACAAAATAGCACTTTTTTATAAATGTCATCTTCCACCGGCATTCAATATGTCTGATTTAGATGGTCTCGATTTGAACGATGATCAAAATTTTACAAATGAAAATGAGCCAGAAATTGCAATCGAAGCAACTGATTTGTTAGAATCACCGGAAAGAACTGCTGGAAAAACGATTTTACCATCGAAATCAAATGATAGAGAAGATTCACCAAGCACATCAAGTGAAATAATGATTCCATTATCAAATGTGGAAGAAAAAGCATCAGATGCTGAATCATTAATTGATATGATAGCAGCAAAATCAATTGGATCGTATCCATCAGAAAATGGTTTGGATCGAATTCATATGGCAGATATGGCGAGTGAAGACTCATTTTCAATTGTTGATGAATCCATTGAAAAAATGAAACAGCTAAGAAAAAAAGCATTATCCTCACCGGATTCGATGTCGACAAGAATGGAAATTAAGATGTTGCCAGTAATGAATCAAATTCAATTCATTCAATTATGGAAAACATTTTATGATTTATTAAATGGAAATGATACTGATCAAAAAGTGTTCCATTCATTAGCTGTAACAGGAACATTGCTACTACAATTAGGAGAAACTCATCGTGAATTACAAGCAAAGTTAGAAGCTGAAATTGCAGATGCCATGAAAGAAGAAAGCGTGAATTGTTTAGATAAAGTTTGAATTAAAATTTTTTTTTAAATTGAAACAAAAAATTTAATCAAATTTAAGACTTTAACAAAAGATGATGAGGAATTTGATGAATTTGAAGAAGATCGAGTTGTGGATCCAATTGAAGTTCAAAGAAAACGGATTGGAGATATGAAAACATGGTAAAAAACAAAAATTTGTTTTAAAAATCAAACATAAACTGAAATATTTGAAGCATATCGGATGATGAATGGAGAGTAAATTTAGAACAAATATTGGCATCAATTTTAGCTGAAACACCATTGGGAGACTTTTTTGAAAAAAAATTCAGTTTGGAAGTATTAATAAAAAAATACTATAAAACAAGATTTTCAAACAAAAAAAAAGAATAAGTTATTTTTATTTTTAAAATGTATTTAATGTTTTGTATTATATTGCATAATAACTTGTAAATAATATTTCCTGAAAAAAAATTGCACTAATTTTTCGATTAGTTTTTTTGTGATTTTTCAAACATTTTTGTTTTTTGATATTAAATTTACGGATTAATCTGAATTTTCGTGTTCTTTTTTTGAATTTTTTTACAATAAAAGGTAAATTGAAGAAAATACAAAAAAAAAGAGTGAAATGTGGCGTGTCAAATGTCATTTGCAAAAGTCCATGTTTAATTGGTTCACCCTGAATGGAAGAAGAAGAAGAAGAAGAAGAAGAAGAAGAAGAATATATGTACTGTAGAATTATGGGCAACTCAACAAGTGTCAGTTTTTTTTTTCCTTTTCTTTTCCATGAAGGTTTCTAATCGTTAAAATCAGCAAGGCGTGAAAAAGTGGGGAAAAAAATGTCGGCAAAGTTGAAAATGCGCGAAAAGTTGGAAAAAAAACGGAGAAGAAGAAGAAGAAAAGTTTATGATGAGGATTCTGAATGCATTTTACGAACATGTTTTTTCAAATCAAAATTTCGGCAAAATCCTTTGGAGCAAAAAGAGCAACAAAACGGCTTGTTTTGTTCATGAGTAAACATGTGAAATGCCAAATTGTAAGATTGATGAAAAGCCTGTAAAAACATTTTTGAAATCCAAAAAAAAAAAAAAAAAAACTTTTTATTTTTAAAAATCGATTTTACCTTTTTACAAACTGGACAAGGATATTTTTTAACATCTTCGTGTGTTAATCGATGATTTTTATAATTTCCATTTTGATGAAATCCTTTTCCACAAATTTCACAAGTAAAAGGTTTAAATCCTAAAAAAACATTTTGTTGAAAAAATGGTGGATTTTCAACAACAAAAAAAAACCCTGATGAATTCGGCTATGAGTATTTAAAGTTGATGATCGATTGAAGCATTTTCCACATGTTTGACACTAAAAAATACAAAAATTCTTCACCCATCATTGAAGATTTTAGAATTTAATCTACAGTATCCTTTTCTTTCTTTTCGTTGAGATTCTTGAAACATTTTGATCTACCACCTAACCTATTTCGATGTGTTTAATCGGATTAAATTCAAATTTTAATCCATTTTGAGATTTTTTTTTTTGTAATAAAAAGAGGCAAAAAATAGATGATTTGAAATTGGAACATTATTTTTACCATGTGTGGTTTGCTATCCGTATGAATTATTTTATGACGACATAATGTTGAAGCTTGACGAAAAGCTTTTCCACATATCTTCAAATTATTTTTTAATTTTAATTTAGAAAAAAAAACGGGGAAAAACAATTTGCTTTTGCCAATTTTATTACCTTACAGACAAATGGTCTTTCACCTGTATGAACAGGCATATGACGAGTTAAATTATAATGAGCATTGAATTGTTTCCCACAAATTTCACAAATATATTTTTTCTTATCATCTCCTGCAACCAAAGAAAAAAAAAGAAGAAGGAAATTATTGATTTTCTTTGTAAAACCTGATTCACTTGATGTTTCAGAATTGTTTGATTCAGAATTTGAAATATAAGGAAATGGAAAAATCGATAATGTTGATGATGGCGATGATGAAGCTGATAGAAGAGCATCAATTGAAAATTTTAACATTGAAATGGTTTTTGAAGAAAAATGGATTAAATTGAACAAATTTCGATTAAGATTGAAAATGAAAAATTATGGCCACACCCCATTTTTTACCGTATTCTTTTCTTTTATACGTAAAAGGCAAAGAGGAAAAGAAGAAGAAGAAGAAGAAAATGTTTTGATGGAAAATTTATTCAGAATTTCTTTGGTGAAAAAATTCAGAGAGAATCGGAAATAAAACAAAGTTGGAAAATATTTCAGATTCAAAATAAATTCACATTGAAATCTTGTATTTATTCAACATTTTAGGTTTTTCTAATTTTTTTTTTGAATTTTCATATTTTTTTCTTATAAAATTGGTTTGTTTTGTAAATTTGGATAGTTTTTAAAAATTTTAAAACGATAGAATTAATAATATTTAATAATAAAAATAAAAATAGAATTAAAATAAAAAATTCAATGAATATTTATGTAGTTCGATAAATGACTCGATCATTTTGTTATTTTCTCTAATTCTCTCTTTTTATTATTAAAGAAGACTTTACACTTTTTTTTTCTCTGAGCCTATAAACAAAAGTTGTCTGCGACGTTTTTTTTTCAAAAAAGTTGATTTTTTTGAGGAATAAAATGTTTAAAAATAATTATCAATCATTATCTTCAATAACTGGATCAACTTTATCGATTGGATCATTTTCAAGTGATACGACTACAATTTCCAATACTTTTCGAGGATATCAACAAGTTTTTTTTAAAATTTTTAAGCTTGAACTTTCTTTTTTAATCATCAAAATAAAATTTTTTTTGAGAAAAAAACATTTTTTTAATAAATCATTAGAAAAAAAATTTTCATTGAATAATTTGAGAAATTGCTTTCTGAATTTTTATTTTTTTTCAGAAAAATCGAAAAATTCTAAAAAATCGGCTGAAACGACGTTCTCATCCGAATAACAGCCAAGTAGGTAGAAATCGCGCTCTATTGAACACACATCCAACGGTTCATTTTTATTTCTTTTTTCTTGATTTTTGTGTCAACAAATAATCGTGTTAATTCAAATCAACTAATTCAGATGGCTCTTTTCCGAAACTTTTTCGGCGGTGGAGCACCGGAAAATGATAATGAAAATGGTGCGGAATTAGTTGAAACATTTGTTGAGCGTGTTGAAACGTGTAGCGCTCCTGAAGATAGGCGAGATGCGCTACGAGCACTAAGAAGTCTGGCTAAGGTTTACATTTTATTTTAAAATTTAAAATTAAACATTAATTTTTTGTGTATAATATTTCAGAAATATCGTCTAGCTGTTGGAACAATGGGAATGAATGCTTTTAGTGATATTTTAGAAAATGATCGAATGAATACTGAAGCTGTTACATTAGTTCTTGACACATTAGCCGCTGTGCTTTCATCTGAAGATGAAAATGTTGAGGATGATGAACTAGGAGAACGATTAGCTGAAAAAATGTTAAAAAAGAATGGATTTATAGCTTCCGTTCTAGCAGCAATTGATCAATTTGATTTTGGAGTTCGAAGGTGGCTTAAATCTAACAATTATGTAAACAGTGTTTATATTTGTTAATTTTAGGACTGCTGTTCAGCTTTTAACATGCTTGCTTCGTCATCGAGGACCAGAAGTCCAAAATAGCGTTATGGGACAACCAATGGGGGTATCAAAATTGGTGGATATTGTTCATGATAATAGGTTTATTAAATGTTGTTTTTTAAAAATACAAATCAATGTCTTTTTAAGAGAAATTATTCGTAACGAAGCGATTTTAATGTTATGTGAATTAAGTCGATCAAATTCTCAAATTCAACAATTGTTAGCTTATGATAATCTATTTGGATTACTTTTAGATGTTATTGAAACCGAACCATTAGATAGTATCGTTATTGAAGATTGTCTCTTTGTTATTTTAAATTTGTTGCGTAAGAATTCGATGAATCAACAATTGTTCAAAGAAAATAAGTAATTTTTGCAATATTCTTTTAAATATAAATTTTGTTCAAACATTTTTCAGTCTAATTGCTCGATTGGGAACAATTTTACATACATCATTGTATGGACATGACGGGACAGATGACGAAGACGAAATAGAAAGTACAGAATGGGCAAAACAAAGAACAGCAAATGTGATTTTTATTCTTCAAATAATAAGGTTAGTAAAGCTTAAATATTCAAACATTTGATTTTAAAGTGAACTTCAAAAATAATAAAAATCTCTTCTAGAGCCTTAATAAGCCCAGATAATACAAGTCAAAATATCCATGCAGCACAAAAAACAATTTATCAAACAAGTATTTAAAACTCAAAATCTTTAATTTTAATTTTCCGTAATTTTAAGAAATACTGGCTGAGCTTTGCCGAGTTCTAC
Source organism: Caenorhabditis drosophilae (assembly GCA_963572285.1). NCBI lineage: Eukaryota > Metazoa > Nematoda > Chromadorea > Rhabditida > Rhabditidae > Caenorhabditis > Caenorhabditis drosophilae. Next base: position 4,347,187 of record OY751563.1, read on the forward strand.
TATCTGAAATTGGAGCGTCAGTCGAAATTTTAACCGAAACAATTATTGTAGTAGCTGAAGCAATTCGGGGAAATTATACAAATCAAGAATTTTTTGCAAGCACAAGTTTGACAAGTGGAGAAGAAAACAGGTTTGAATAATTGTTCAAATTCAACAAAAATAAAAAATAATTTCAATTTTCAGATCAGCACTTCTTGTTCTTTTATTGTCAATGACAGCTGAAAAACAATCGTTCAAAATGAGATGCGCTGTATTTTATTGTTTCCTTTCATATCTTTTTGATAATGAGTTTGGAAAAACAAAAATTATCGAAACATTATTGCCACAATCACAAACTGATCCATCAATTTCATTATCTACTGGATCTCTTATTTGTCAAGTAATTGTTTTCATTAAAAAAAAGCACCTGAAAACATCACTTTTCAGGCAATTTCTTCTTCTGAATCAATTCAAGTATGGTTTGGATGTGTGACATTAATGCATTGTTTATATCAAGTAGATCATTTATGGTAAAATTGGCATTACAATTTGCATTTTTGAATAAAATTTCATTTCAGTGAACAGCTTTTACGCGTTCAATTAACAATCACATGTGATGAACCAAAAATATCATTATTTAATCACGTCGTTCAATTATTAACATCAATGGGAAATCGAAAACCACAAATGAGATCCGGGTTGCTGATGCTTATTGGAGTTTGGCTAGAAAACTGCCCGAAAGCTGTTGCAGCTTTCATGGAAAAAGAAGAAAATTTGCAATACCTATCAGTCAATATTGGTAAAGTTTACAAAATAATTAATAATCTAATTAAGAATATTTTTTCAAATTTCAGTAGACGAATGTGGAGAAGGAACAGAAAGTGAACAACAAGCATTAAAAGGTTTAATAGCATTCGTTCTTTTAGCTTGTTTGAAAAATCTTGATAACAAAGATGAAAGGTATGAAATCAATAAAATTCATAATTTCAAGAAAAACGTTTTACAGACAATCACTAGAAACTTTGATTGAAAGAAGAATTGGAAAAGAAGTTGTTTTATCAGCTTTAGAAGGATTATCAAAAACCGAACAATTTGTCCGAGCTGCTCAAAAACCACAACCAATTGCAAAAGCTACAAATGAGCTATTTCTAGATTTCTATTTTGTTAAATTATTTAAATCACTAGAAGGATCATTAATAAAACAACTACGGTCAAATGGAGAATTTAATGGATCAACCAACAATGATAGTATTATTCAATCATTTAAAGAATTGATAAAACGACAAGATGAAGAAATTTCAATTTTAAAACAAGAAGCAAAGCGTTCGGCAATGGAAATTGAAAAGTTAAAAACGGCAGCAAATCGAGAAGAAATTGAAGAAGAAATTAAAAATTTACAATTAAAATTGAAAGAATCGTCAAGTTATCAAACACAAAATGAAATTTTGAATAGCCAACTACAAGAATCTCAACGATTAACTCAACAATGGTATGGTGAAGCTGAAAGATATAAACAATGGGCACAACAGTGGCAAACTTATCAATTAGGACAATTACCAAATGGTGCAGAAATTGGTTTAGCGCAATTACAACAACAAATGTCGGAATTAGAGCAACAATTGAGCTATGGTTATCAAGCTTTTGAGCAACAATCACAAACGGTTATTGTTTAATTTTTTTTTAAATTTTAAAAATATTATGAATTCTTTAAAAGAATATTGAAAAATTTTATTTAATTAAAAAAGATCTCCATTTCTTTCAGATTCTAAATTATACAGCAAAAAATGCACAATTACAAGAACAATTGGAAAAAACTGAAGCTTCATTAGCAGAAGCAGAGAAAAAACTTGAACATTTATCAAAAACAGGCGCAGAAACAAATAATGTAGGAATGGAAAACGGAAATGTGAGTTCAAAGACCTTTATAGGTAAAAATATTCTTATCGGTTTCTTCGAGAGTAACTTTGTAAAGAAGCTCAGGTTTTGACATTAAAGATTGTAAAGTGTTGAACAAATAAATTGCCACATTTTCGGATGTGCTCACATAATTCTAAAAAAAATAAATAATTTACAAATTTTTTAAAAATAAAAAAATTGAAAAAAAACCTGAAAATAATCGACATCGACGTCAATATTTTTGTGATCAATCGTTTCTAAAACAATTGACATTTCTGTTTTAAGTTTAGCTAAATCATATAACATTCCAGTTTTTTGATCAATTTCTCCTCGAAGTTTCACCTAAAGCTTTTTCCATATTTTAAAGATTAAATTTAAAACGAAAACAAAAACAAGTTTTTAACCTTCCATTTATAATTATGACCATGACCATTCAAATTGTTGCATTTTCCATAAATTTGCTTATTTTCTTCATCAGATAACAAATTTGAATGTAATCGATGAGCAGCAGAAAAAGATTCAACACGTTCTAGAGTAACAATCGTCATTTTTTATTCAAAGAATTATATAGAATATGTGAATATAAATATGGCGAAAAGCAGAGAATATAAAAAGAGGCGAAAAGAAAAAAAGAAACTAATAAAAGGGTTAGTGTAGGAAAGACAATAAGAGGCAATTAAAGATTTGGATTAGGTGCGATTGAAAAAAAAATAAGAAAAATATGTTCGATGTGTTGAAGATGAAGAATCGATTTTGCTTGAATATTAAAAGAAAAAACAATTAAACAGTTAACAACTGTTTTATAAAAAAAATCGAGACAATTACTTTAAATTGAAAATTTCAGAAAAACATTTCGACAGAAGATGTATTGAAAATGAAACAAGAACAAGACGAATTGTTGATGTTATTGGCAGATCAACACAATAAAATGACGATTTATCGGAAACAATTGAAAGAATTAGGACAAACAGTAACAGACGACGAAGATGAATGAAGACGCTTTCGTTTTTTAAATTTTATAAAATGATGGGTATAAAGGTGTTATTATTTAAAATTATTTTTATTTAAAGTTTAAACGCAAACTTTTAAGTTGTTAAAAAATAATTTTAAAAGTAGTTAATTTAAAAAAAAAAGTAATGAGCGTTTTTTAAATTATTCGTTACATAGAAAATTAATTTTTTAAGACTGTGATAATTAAATATTTAATTGAATAAAGATTTTCAAATAAAAATACCTGAAAATTGCAGGAAAAAAAGAAAGGAAAGAAGAATAAAAAAAAAAGGAAAATAGATTAGAACAGAAAATCCAGTTTGATATTATCCTGCCTTTTTTATGCGAATATCCTTTCTTCTTAATTGTTCATTTTATTCATATCATTGTCATTGACGTTTTCTGATTTGCCAATTTCAAATGATAACATCAAAATATTTTGTATTTTTTTCTTCTTTTTTTATTATTTTAATTGAAGGATGTCATCCTCAATTTGAAAAAGAATTGAGATATTTAGATTTGTATTTGGGTATTCAGCCAGATAATCAAGGAGAATTATTAATTGAAGGTTTGCAATTTCAGAACACAAAAGAAAAAATGAGAAGAAGAATTGTCAATTTCAGAACCGGTGAATTTCGCCACCTACATTGAATCACCGGATGAGCTGAATTGTGACTTTGAGAACGAGTGTCTTTGGAGGAATACGCCATCCGACAATCTGCTCGACACCAGTGATTGGTGGTATTTCATGAAAAGCGACGACAAAACGTTTCCCGTTCAAATTCAACCGGGAAATGCGAAAATTGCAAAAGGCGAGCATTTCTTGTTGGCCGGCAACACAACAAACTCACCGCAGGGCGCAGTTTTGACAAGCGCACCGATTGCGTGTCAGAAAGGATTCTCCAATTTAACATTTAGGTAAGAGAGAGAGAGAGAGAGAAAAAAACGAGGTTTTCAGCTTTTGGCTTTATAATCATGCTCAAATTGAAATTCTGATATTAAAAGCAATGAATCGTCGAAGGCATTTACAAGTCGTTTTAAGACCAAAATTGAAATGCGATTTTTTGAGCGAACAGAATGAAGAATGTCGAGTTGAAATTCCACCAATCAAAGAACCATTTCGAATCGGAATTCGATCATTTGATTTAAAAGACAACACAGTTGGAAGTTTTGCAATTATCGATCACATTCGATATTATGGAAATATTTGTCAACAATCACGTAAATTGTTCAAAAAATTATCCAATCAATTTATTGATTTTTGAAGCGTTTCCAAGTTATTTTTCATCTCTACGAATTCCACCATTTGAGGAAACAAAATTAACAAAAATGACCGAATTGAATTGTGAAAAACCATTGAGATATTGTCGATGGTCAAATGTGGCCAAATCAAAATTGAGCGAATGGAGAGTCGGTCGAACGATCGATCGTTGGACGGATATTTTTGAGGTTTTTCTTCAACATTTCAGATTTTACTTGAAAATCATTTGGTTTTTTTCCCGTCTAGATTTCCTCGAATAAATCTCATCCAACATCTTCATTCCTCTTCCTTGCTGTTGATTCATTTTCGCCACGACCATTTTCAGTGTTAACAAGTCAAACAATTCCGTGCTCTCAACGGACAACAACAATTTCAATGAAGTTTATTATTGAAAAGAAAATCAGAAAAGACGAAGAAAAAGAAGAAGGAGAAGGAAATTGTTGTTATGTTGCAGATATTGGATGAAAACTGGAACACAGGCTGAAATTTGTGCTGTTGATGAGGATGGAATTGCATTGAGCTGCGCCTATTTGGAAGAAGAAGACAGTCCAGGACCAATTATTATTGATTTGGACTCGTATGATCGGCCATTTAAATTTACGATTAGCATAATCGCTTTTGATGAAAATTCAATTGGTCTCATCGCAATTTCGGATCTTCAAATTATTGGATTATTATGTTCGGAGCCAGCTCCACCTGTTGTAACAACAATCAATCCACCAATTGTATTCGTTTCCTTTCTTCTCCACGTTTCAAATCCTTGATTTTTTTCAGATCCAAAATCTTTTCGGTCTTCAATCTGGATCCGGTCGATATGTTCCTTATGAATTAACATTAAACTGTGACTTCAGCAAAGATTACTGTAACCAATGGGTGAATTATGATGGAAATTTGAAATATGGCGTGATGCCAAGAGATTCCGATCATTTTCCGGTGCCAAAACAAATCAAAGGAAACGTTGCTGTCTTTTTACTTCAAAATCAAACCAGTTCGGAATTGAAGTCAAGGCAAATTTCGTGCTCAAATAATGCTCAAATTAATGTTGAATATATGAAGTTTTCTTGGATTTCAAAATTGATTTTTTAATTTTTTTTTTTTGCAGATCAGAAGATGCTCAAATTTCAATTTGTGCTCTTGAAAAATGTGTTGATGGTCATGAATCAGATGGAATTTTATCGATTCAAGTCACATCAACAACTCCATTTTATGTTTCAATTCAAGCTTCATCTCGAAAAAATGCCGTTGTTATTATCAATTCAATTTCAACGTCGGGACACTTTTGTCCATTAAAAACGATCGAGGAAACGGTTTGTGATCAATTAGTCTGCCATTTTCAAGGTTTCTTTCATCCCTTCCAGCTTGATTTCAAGTCGACTACGTTTTTTCTTCTTCTTTCAGATTCTTTGTGTAATTACGAGACAATTATTGAAAAAGCCGGAGACGTTCCAATTTTAGCAACGAGTCAAGGTGTTTCAGTAACATTGAATAATGGTAAAATTCGAGCAATTCTTCTCAGTCCACAATTCGATTTGGCTTTTCCTTCAATTTTAACAATTCAATTATCACAAACAACGTTCGGATCAAGAGTTTTATTGTGTCCAGACACAAAAAGGTTTTTTTCCTTCGCTGAGTATCAAATGAAGCCTTTAATTTCAGTGATCCAACATTTTGTCACGAACTATCAGGTCCCCGTGTATTTGATTCATCAATAAAAGAAGTCAAATTTCCATTGGACATCGGAGCAAGATCATTTTCAATTATGCTCATTCATGATAAATCGATTGAATTTGGTCCGGCAACATTTCATATCAAATCGATAAATTTAAAAACTGTAAATGATGAGGAATTGTGTAATTGAACAAATACGGAGTAATATTTTTATTTTTTTATTTATTTTTTTTCTAAATAAATTAATATTGTTGACCATTTTCATCAATATGAGTTGTCATTGTTGATTTAACCAATGAAACGCGATGAGGTCCAACACGAAGATTATATTTGGCGCCAAGCTGAAAAAAAATTTAAAAAACAAAGTTTTTTATTTCGATGTTAAAACCTTCTCAAAAGCAGTGATTTCATCAGTTCGTCGAATTAGAATAAAATTTCCAATCAATGATAAAAGTGATAAAATGATTGCAAATGAAATTCCAACAAAAATTGGACCAAAATAATCCAAAATTTCAAAATGTTGAAGAGGCATTGAAACTTAAAGCCAAGCAAAAGAAAAAAACACTTTAAAGCTGAAAAAAAGCAGATTTATTTGATAATAATTTTTATTTGAAATAAATAAAAGAAAAAAAAATGAGGAGAGTGTGAGAGAGAGAGAGAGAGAGAGAGAGAGAAAGAAAGAGAGAAGTGTATCCATAGCTACAAAATGAGCAAATTTGAAATTGAGACGGCGCAGAGATAAGCAGATTTTTAGTGTTAAAATTTAAAATTTAGAATTTTATCAACTTTTTTTCTGAAAATTTAAGAACTGCGAGAAAAAATAGAATCTCTGTGCTAAGAGCTTCTGAAAGTTTGATAAAGAAAAATTTGTTTTTATATAATTAAGAAGAGGAGGAGGAGGAGGGGAAAGAATGAATGAATGAAGTCTGAACCAGGCCAGGCGTTTTCTATTTCCCCCCCCCCCCCCCCCTTTTTTTTTTGGTTTCAATTTTTATTGAAAAATTGCGACGAGGCAAAAGATCCATGATCGGTTGGATGGAAGTCTCCCCCCTCCCCTCCTCCTTCTTCTCCAAAACATCTGAAATTGTTTTCAAAAAGAATTTTCACCTGCTTTAATTTTTGTGTAACGAGATTTTTCAGCTATTTGTCTCGATTTTTTTTTTTTTGGTATTGAAAATGTGTCAAAATGAATTTATTTGTAATTTTTTTTCGTTTTTTTCCGATTTTATTCTTTCTATTTTTACTTTCTCATGACCATTTTGAAACAAGGCGCCGATAAACAAAATCTCAATGGCAATTAGAAATGAAGCCCAGCAGAAAAATAGACAGAAAGAAAACGAAATGATCTCTCTCTCTCTCTCTCTCTCTCTCTTTCTCTCCCTCTCTCTTTCTTCTTTCTCTCTTTCTATTTTTCTCTCTCTCTCTCTCTCTTTCTCTCTCTCTCTCTCTCTCTCTCTCTCTCTCTCTCTTTCTCTCCCTCTCTCTTTCTTTCTCTCTATCTATGTTTCTCTTTGTTTCTCTAATGTCCACTTTCATTTTTTCTCAAAATGGATGAAAAAGTGTGTTTTTTTCGGTGAAGGAAGTGGAGGAAGTGGAGCAAAATGAGCATAAGAGCCCTGAGACAATTTAAAATGAGATGAGCCAATTTTTTATGCATTTTTTCTTTTTTTTTTTTGAATTTTCAGCCAAATTTGGTTATTTTGTTTTTCACAAATTTTTCTGTGTTTTTCTCATTGAAAATGAAAAATAAAAAATAATTTTTTTATTTGTCAAATTGATTTGAAACTTTATTTTTTATTTATTAAAAATGCTTTTTTCCCCTTTTTTTCCATTTTTTAATTAATTGGAAGCAAAATATCTGAAATTTCGATGAAAGAAATGCTGAAAATGCTTCTTTTATTTTTGTGTGTTTATCTTTTTTGAAATTTTCTTGAGGGGAAAAAATAAAAAAATCACACTCGCCTAATAATTTCAAGTAATTTCTCGTTTTCTCTGTTTCTCTCTCTCTCTCTCTCTCTCTCTCTCTCTCTCTCTCTCTCTCTCTTCTTCATCACTTTTAGCCAACAAATTTCATATTCGAGACGGAGTGTGAGAACTTTTTTTATTCATTTTTCTCTTCGTCTCTTCATTTCCACCACGTTTCTTTTTCTTTCCGCCATTTTCTCTTCATTTCGGCCTCTTTTCAATTTTTGTTGTTGAGGATGCCAGTGGTGGTGGCGGTGGGGCGATGGGGGGGGGGGGTGGCTTTCTCAAACATTTTTTTGTCTTTTTTTTTTTTCTGAATTTTTTAAACTTTTTCTTTGTGCTTTTTATTGACGAGAAAAAAAAGAAGAAAAATTGAGGTTTTCGCGCCTTTTTAAAATTATTATTTTCAGAAGGAGGCAGATTTTCAACGCATTTTTTTTTTTGGGGGGAAATTTTACCCGACGAAAAAAATGTGCGTTTTTTCTTTAATTTTAAGAAATAATTGCTATGTTTCATTCTTTTTCGAAGAAGAAAAAAAGTCGATGATAAAATTGATTTGTCATCGTCGTCGTCGTCAAAAAAAAAATTTTTCTTTTTTTTTCGAATAACTTTGAAAAGCCAAATAAGCTTGATTGTAGCCTATTCACCCACCCCCCATCCCATCTTTCCCTCCGACGACAAAAAATGTGTCGAAAAAAAGACGAAGAAAAAAGACGAATTCCGTTGGAAACTTTTTTGCTCTTTTCTTCTTTCTTTCGCTTTTTTTTTTCTTGTTCCACAGAGTTTGAAAAATGATGGAAACAAAAAGGCGGCTAAGATCAGAAAAATTGATTAGAGAAATGAGAATGAGCAGGTGTTTTGAGAAGATTGGAACAGCACAAAAGTGCTCATCTTTTTCTTTTTTTTTCCCCCTAAATTTATTTATTATTGTTCCTTCATTTTCTCTCTCTCTCTCTCTCTCTCCCTTTTATCAAAAATAAATTTTCCGTTTTATTTTTCAGTTGTCATAGTGATTTTTGTTTTATTTTTCTAAAATTCGTTTGTCCTTTAAATGTTAATTATAAACACGATTGGCGGCTTTATTTCAGCATTTATCAACATTTCTCCTTTTCGCTTTCAAATTTTTATTGATTTTTCACTTTTTTATTCTTCATTTTTGTGAGCAACACAAAACTGAAAAGAAGTGAATTTTCAAAGATTATTGAACAATTTTCAGCCCCTCCCCCTTCTCTCTTTATTTTTATGCTGTAATTACAGTAAAATCTGAAAATGTGGACCTTTTTGCACATTTTCTTTGCTTTAAATTTGGATTTCTTTTTTTTGAAAAAGAATAATCTCTCCCCTGTCCCTGCCCTTTTTTTTCGCCCCCGTTTTTTCAAAAAAAAAAATAAAAAATAAAAAATAAAAATTTAAGCAAAATAAATAATCGAACCACAATTTTTTGTGGGGTTCAATAGTAGCTCATTACTCTTTCCACCACCATCCTCCTCCTCATCATCATCACATTAAAAGGCGAGAAAACCGACAAGAATTGAAGCTTTTTCCTTCTATATTGATCCGAAAAGCTCAAATAGAGAAGAAGAGAAAAGAAGAGAAGAGAAGAGATGATGAAAAAAGAAAAGAGCATCCACTCTGGAGCATCATCATTCTCATCAGCTTCTTCTTCTTCTTCTTCTTCTTCTTCTTTTATTCCTTTTCTATCAGTTTCAATAGTGAGGAAGAGAGAGAGAGAGAGAGAGAGAGAGAGAGAGAGAGAGAGAGAGAGAGAGAGAGAGAGAGAGAGAGGGGCACCATAGAGGGCATGAAACCAAAAAAGAAAGAGAAAAGAAGAAGTAAATTTGGTTGTTATTGTTTTCCCCATCTTTTTCTTGTTGTTTTTTCTCTTTTTTTGACATCAATTTCGAAGAGAGAGAGAGAGAGAGAGAAAAAGAGAGACATCAAAAAAATGGTGCAACCAACGACACACCATTGAAAAAGGTGAGTGGGCGGCGGGCGGAGTGATGAACGAATAAATGGCGCGGAGCAAAATATGAGAAAAAGAGCATGAGACATAGACATATCTGTGGCTGCTGGAGCTCTGCTGCTGCTGCTGCTCCTCTGCTGTCGTCTCGGATATCTTCTTGGTGAACTAGTCTCACAAAACACATACACATACTATGTGTTTGAGCTTAATCTATATGTGCTCTCATGGTGAAGCTCTTCCCTTTCGGCTTGTCGCATTCCATTCTATTCCATTTGCTTTTGCTCTTGCTTCATTGGCTCTTCGTCTATCTCCTCCAACTCCTCCTCGTCCTCTTCGTCCTCCTCATCCTTCTCTTCCTCTTTTTTTTTTCCTTTCTTTTTTCTTCTTGTTTTGTATCTTTCACACTCCCCACGTTTTCCATTTTGCTTCCTCGCGGTTTTTTTTTTCGCCGCCACCGCTCTCGATGCACTGTCGTTGTTACCTCCAAATAAAAAAAAATTGCGAAGAAATTTGTTTCGAGCCATGGAGCTTAAGCTTTTCGTGTGCCCTTTTTTTGTTTTCTGGATTTTGAGCTCCGATTTTTTTTCTTCAGTTTTTTTTCCTCAATGAATATTTTCTTCTTTTTTTTTGACATATTTTTGTGCTTTTTGAAGAAAAAGTCCTTTTTTTTTCTTCAATCATAAAATTTGTTTTAATCCTATCCGTTTTCCTCAATTTATTATTCTTTTTTTGAATTTTTTCCCCTTCTTCTTCGTCTTTCCTTCGCTAATTTTATTCGACTTGAATTTCAAGAAAAAAACAAAAAAGATGAAATTATTTTCAGAAAATGGGTCACTGCACGAGTAAAGACCAAAAAGAAGGAAAACGTCTTAATCGACGGATCGATGAACAAATTAAAAAAGATCAATCAATGAGTCTTCGAATTATTAAATTGTTATTATTAGGTAACATTTTTCATTGATTTTTTCCTTATTTTTTTTCGAGAAAAAAAAATTGAGTTATGCAAAAAAAAAGTAATCAAATGATGTTTCATTAATTTTCCTTTTTATTTTACGTGCTCGAGGAAAAAAAATCTATAAATTTTCTTGTTGACATTTGTAGTATCATTTGAAACTTGATCTTATTTTCCTCTTCTTTCGTTTTCCTTCACTTCTTATTTCTTCCCCCTCCCCGCGCCCCTCCCTTAGCTTTCTCTCTCTCTCTCTCTCTCTTTTGCCAGCTACAATTGTTCTGAAAAAAAAAACAAAACGGAAATAAGAAATGAAAAATAAATAAACAAACAAAAAATTTTGAATTTTAATAAAAATAATATTTATTATTTATTAAAGTTACATTTTTTAATTAGTTAAAATGATTTTATAATTAATCTTCTGACGTCATTTGAATGTTGATTGGGAGAAAATGACGTATCGAAAATGCAAAAAATGAAATGTTTTGTGGTTAATTTTTGAATAATTTGTTTTCAGGTGCTGGTGAAAGTGGAAAAAGTACAATATTGAAACAAATGCGAATATTACATAAAGATGGATTCTCACAACAAGATTTAGAAATGATTCGACCTGTTGTTTATTCGAATTGTATTCATAGTATGCTCTCCATATTAAGAGCCATGTTTCATTTACAAATTGAATATGGCGAACAAGAAAGAGTGGTTTGTTTTCTTTTCTTTTTAATTCAATATTCAATTGATTGAGCATAGCTCAAGAAGCTTTTGCGCTCACTTTTATTTCTTTTTCGATGTAGAAAGAGAAGCTTTGAGAATTGAAACAGCTGAAAAAACGTTGATTTTTTGGGGGTATTTTTAGCTTGAAAGCATGGAAAAAGAAAAAGAAAAATTAAATTTTGGGCTTTGTGATGATTTTTTTCCTTTTTTTGGTTTCTCAACTTTTTGTTTCGTTTCATTTAGTGAAAAGAAAACGAATTTCAGCGAGACTCTCAATTAGTTTTTGCCACTGTGCACGCAAACAAAGAAGAGCTGACTGAAGAGCTAGCAGCTGCAATGCAACGATTATGGCATGACGCTGGTGTTCGAGAATGTTATCGGCGATCAAATGAATATCAAATTGATGATTCGGCAAAATAGTAAAATAATCGATTTTTTATTTGAAACAGAAAAAAAATGTGAATTTTTCTTTTCTTTTTTTTTCAGTTTTCTTGACAATCTTCCACGATTATCATCACCAAATTATGTTCCAAGTGAACAGGATCTTTTAAGAACAAGAATAAAAACAACTGGAATAACTGAAGTTTTATTCGAATTAAAAGGATTAACATTTCGGTCCCCCCCCCCCCTTCTTTTCATTTTTCTTTTTAAATCAGTTATTTTTAGAGTTATCGACGTGGGTGGTCAAAGATCAGAGAGAAAAAAATGGATTCATTGCTTTGATAATGTTAATGCTATTATTTTTATTTCTTCTTTATCTGAATATGATCAAACTCTTCGAGAAGACAACTGCACTGTAAGTTTTGAACAAAAAGTATCAAAATTAAATCGAAGAAAAAATGGATTCAGAATCGAATGCAAGAATCATTAAAATTGTTTGATTCAATTTGTAACAGCCCATGGTTTGCCGATATTCATTTTATTTTATTTTTAAATAAAAAAGTCGCCTTCAACTCAATTTTTTTCTTTGAAAAATTATTTTTTTTTTTTTAGGATTTGTTTGCTGAAAAAATTGTTCGATCTCCTTTGACAGTTTGTTTCCCTGAATATAAAGGACAACAAAATCAAACTGAATGTATCAATTATATTCAATGGAAATTTGAGCAATTAAATCGGTTTTTATTTTCTTTTTTGACATTTTTTATTCGTCTGACATTTTCAGATCTTCTCAACGCGAAATTTATTGTCATCATACTTGCGCCACTGACACAAATAATGTTCAATTTGTTCTTGATGCTTGTCTTGATATGATAATTGCCAAAAATCTTAAATCGATGGGTTTGTGCTAAAAATCGATAAATCGATTTTTAATCAAATTGATTTTGATTCATCCGCTAGAAATCGTTTCTTTTCTTCACTTTTTTCAATTTATTACAAATTTCAAAATATTTTAGTTTTTAGAAAAAAGGAAGAAAGAAACACGAACAGTATTTTATTCTTTTCTTTTTTTTGTTTAATTCCTGTGCCATTTTTTAGCCGATTATGAATATATTCATCTTTTATTTAAAGCTTTTCTTTATTTCTTTTCTCTCTCTCTCTCTCTCTCTCTCTTTTTTACCATTTTTTCGGGTTTCCTTTGTTTTCCTTTTTTTTTTAAATTTTTCCATGCTTAATTCTTAATCAAACAATTTTCTGATTTTTTGTTAATTTTCAAACCATTTTTCGCGTCTTTCTTTGTCGGTTTCTGTCTCTTTTTTCCAACTCTAAAAAAAATCAATCAATAATCTTTCTAAAAAAGATGGAAAGAAAAAGTAATTTTTTATTTATTTTGTACAAAATAATGATGATCTCAATCAACACTTTGTTTTCCACTTTTTTCTGTATACTTTTGTGTTCATCTTTTTTTTTTATTATGGAATGAAGATTTAAAAAATAAAAATCCGTCAAAATTCAAAATAAATAAGCTCAGTTCAATGAGAAATTATTTTTTCAAAACCAAATTACTAAAATAAATTTTAAAAAAAACCATTAAATTTACTCAAAGGTTTCTGTATTTGCGGAGTGTCGTAAAATGTTGAGAAAAAACAACCTAAAATCACAAATAAAATCATCACAGTTTTGAAAAATATTCTTTATATTTCTCAACATTTTTTGTTTGTGTTTTTGCAATCAAAATATCATTGGCAATCGCTAATTTAAGCTCATCTGAAAATGAATTTTATTGTCATTTCAATTATATTCAAACCAAACCCAGCGATGAGAAACTTGTCATTTCTCGAATAAATCCTAATATCAGTCCTTTTAAGCGAGATGAATAAAAATCAGGACCATTATAATCAATAAGAAATACTTCTAAGGTTTTCTTCTCATTTTTATATTGAGGATTATTACCAACACTCATTGCCATGCTATAAATCTAAATTACAAAAAAAAAAAAATATTGATTTCCCATCCTGATCCCTCAAACCTTTTTTTCTAAGCTTGCTAAACCATAATAAACTCCAAGTTTTAATGAATCTGGTAATGCTGAAACTACAGTATCATCTAAATTTGCGGTTGGACATCCTAACTCTTTTCCTCCTCTTCCGAATCCTCTGACAACAACTCCGTCAAAGAAATATGGAAGATCGCTAATCGACATTTTTCTTCAAGATTAAAAATGAGAAAAAAAAATAAAAATTGAACTTTGAAAAATTAAATTGGCAGGAAACCATTTAACAAATAAATTTAAACAAAATAAACAAATTTTTTTTTTAAAACTACATTTTTAATTAATTTAAAGCTTCGTTAAATACTCGTTTAAAATTTCAGTCTTCTTCAGACAAATATCCCGTATTTCAACATTTCCGTGATTTTTTCCTGCTTCTAAATATTTCAAAATTTCAGTTGATTCGATTTGATCTTTTGCCATTTTTGTGTCAATACAAATTTCCGGAAAACTGCAAATTTTTATTTAATTTCAATTTCAAAAAAAATGTTTTTTTTTAAAACCTCATCAATATTTGTTGTAAAAGTTTAAAATTTGAAGTTTGGGTGTATAAACAATTGTTTTGAAGTTCTTTTATAGCATTTTTTCGCAATATTGGCCAAAGCTGATTCAAAATTCTTTGCTGAACAAATTCAGCTGATATTTTTGACATTGTTTTGGCGATTCGCAATACACAAATTAGAATAATCGGATTCTCATCTTGAATCATAATTTCTATTAGACTTTGCCAATTTTGATGAATCATTGGAAGGAGAAGATCATCGAAATTTTTCAAACATTCTAATCCTTCATCGATTATATCAAATGTTAGAATTTTAATTGGAAAACATGGCGATTTCACCATATTTTTGGCTCTTTTCAAAATATTTTCAACGATTAACATTTGTGCAGTTGGAATTTGTTTCGTTTCATTTTCAACTTCGCACATTTTCGATTTTTCTTCGATTGGTTTCAATTCTGGAAACCATCGATTTACAGCCGAAACAAATGATTTCAGTGCTTGCAGAATACAAATTGTGTGTGTCTGAAATTAATGCTTTCTCTTCAAACTTTCATTATTTTTTCTTATTTTTAAACCTGTTCAAATCGATCTAAAGCATCAAGTAATTTCTTAACAATTTGACACGAATTTTCAAAAAATGACGAATTTTGGCATCGATCCAAAAATGAATGAAACACCAATGATCCAAATGAATGATCGATTATTGATTGTGTGGTTAATGATATTTGATGAACAATATAAGTCCCATATTTTGAAATTAATTCACTTGTATCATTTAAATTTGAACATTTTGCAATATAATTTAATGAGAATTCAGCTGATTCAACGATTGTCCATGATGTTGATGAACATTCTAATAAAAGAATATAAAGAATATCAATTAAAAGCTGAAAATTATTTATTTTAATTTATTCATTTTTTAATTAAAATACTTTTGATTTTTTATTTTCTTTTTGAATAATAATAACTAACAAAGAAAGGTTAATACAAATTAAACTTTCTAAGCAATTATCAATGTTTTCCGTATAAGATTGATCTGAAATTTGTTTTCTTTTATTATTAAATCATGGCGGGGGGCTGAGGGGCTTAAAAAATTGGGCATCGGGCGAGGTTTTAAAGGTTTTTTTTTAAATTCTTTAAAACGATATTAAAAAAAAAATGAAAACATTGACGAAGTATGCACGCTTTTTTACCAACGAGTTTCCCCTGCCCATTTTTGTGTGATTTTTGAAACGCTGTGAGATTTAAATTTTAAAAAAAGTTAATAAAAACCTTCAATAATTTCATCGTTTTTCAATCTTTTATCGAATAATTGATTGGATATTTGAATGAAATATTCAGCAATTAATTGAATTAATGATTCGTCTGAATTTCGATTCAAGTTTTGGCTTAAATTGAAAATCGAATATGCAATCAGAATTGAATAGCTCGATTTTTGAGCTTTTGAACTTTGAATCATTTCGGTATAAAAAACATCAAGAAGCTCATATCCACAACTTTCTGCTAATTGTTCACAGATCATTTCCAGATTTTCGTGACGAACATTAAATTTTAAAGGAATTCGTCGAATTTGTTCTGAAATTGATCGGTCATTTGAAGATCAGAAGGAAAATTTTAAAAATCACCTTTTAAGTTTGAAGCAATTTCTGTTTTTGAAATCATCAACTTTTCAGTTTCAATTTTAATACAATCCGAAATGCTTCTGACTAATGCTAAAATAACGGATGATTTCGAAGTACACAACACTTCAAGAGAATTTTTCAAGCCATGAATCACAGCGCAAAGCTATAAAAGTTTTAAAATTAAGTTGAAGAAGGAGAAAAAAAGCGGTTGAAATTACCATTTTCATTGAATTTTCAGATTTTCCAGCTCTTGCTAATTTCGGTAAACAAATTGATAATTCATCTAATTTTTCAAATAATCGTTTTTCAATGAAAATTCGATTTTTCGAGTTGATTAATTCTGGTAATTGTTCAATAAGATTTGTTCTAAGTTTAATTATAATTAAATTAAATCATAAAATAATAAAAAAACCTGGAAAAATCTTGATCTTGACTTAACAATAAATAAGTGTCAACGATTGTTGCAAACAATTTTTCTTCAAAAAACTTGTCACAATTTTTTTGAGCATTTATCAAAAGCTCAACAAGCTTTTCCTTTAACTTTAAATCTCGATGATTTATCAAAGAACTGCAAACTGCGGAAATCTGAAAATCTTTTTCTTTTTTAATAAAAAATTTTAATTGAATTCGAACATATTTTTGAATATTCTCTGCTGCGTTGTTTTTCCAAACTTGATCATTTCGGGATATGATTAATTTCTGAATTTCTTTTGGAATTTCATAATCAATTTTTGTTTCATTTTTCTCAAAACTCAAATCACTGAAACATTGAGCCAAACATTTTTCAAATAGCTGAAAATAAAAGAAATATTTGGAGAAAAAATAAATTTGAATTTTTTTTTTCAAAACATTTAATGAATTCTCCAGAATATCCAGACTTTCAGTCGAATTGTTCACTAAAATTGTACATAATTTGGATAAAATTCCAGGAATAATTGTAGAAATTGTTATGATTTGTGACATTTCACATTTACTCACAATTGTCAGCAAAACTTTTAAAGATTTTTTTCTGAAATTATTAATTTCGCAAAAAATGTAAACCTTTCTTCAAATACCTCAATTCAATATCTCGTTTTTGATCTGTTGAAATTTCCAGAAATGTGCTTATTGTTTTGCTTAAAATTACTAGATTTGTAAGCTTATAAAAGTCTGAAAATAAAATTTTTCAGTGATTTTGATAGGTTTAGAAGTCAAAACCTGTTTTCAATGCTTGAGATTTTGATATAAAATTGATCATTTTTTGAAAAAAATTAATAAATTTAAGAGCTGTTGGAGTTTCGTTTGGTATTGATGGAACCATTTTCATAAAAATTGATTGAATCCCGATCCATTTTAATGAACTTTTCTGTAATCAAAATTCAATTCAAAAAAAATTGTTGAAAAGAAAGAAAAAATAAACTTTTTTTGATGATTCAATTAAATCAATCGATACTGAGAATAGCTCGATTAGTTGATTTGTTTGTTGTTGATTCTGAATTCCAGAAATTAGAAGTTTCGATGCAACCAAAACCGCACAACCCGATGCCAGTTTTTCTTCGTCTGACACAAAATCATGGCTGCCTAAGTTTTTATTTTTCAAATTTTAATAAAATTTCAATATGAAAAGTGTATAAAATCCTACATTTCATAGTTGAAATTAGAGATTCAACAATTTTTTCTTCCGAAATTAACCTTTTTTGGCAATTTATTATATTTGCAATCGATTCATGAACTGTTTCGAATAATTTCAGATTTTCTTCCATTTTTCTTATTAATTTTAAATATATTTTTAAGCATTTTTTTGATTAAAATTCAAATATTCAAATTTTTGAGATTAACAATTTTTGTTGTTTTATTGGATGAAATAAACAAAAAATTTTTATTAGTTAATTAAACAAAATAAAGTTTACATTTGTAATATTAAAGATTAAAAATGACTTTTTGTCGACCCAGAAAAATATGAAATTAAACCCGCTAAATTGGAATTTATAAATTTTTTTAAAATTTCAAAACTTACAAAAAAGGCAAATTTTGTAAATAAAATAAAACAGAAATTGTTCAAAACACTAGAATCTTCCTAATGTTCCGTTAATTATAGTTGTTGGAATTGTTCGAATAACTGATCCATTCAAATAAGTTACTCCATGATTTTGAAAATTATTATCAATTATCAGATCAGCATAATCAGGTGGTCGAACAACTTGCCCTACTGACCATTTTAGGACTTCAGCTCCCTTTGCTGTAATTGGCGCTGTCTAAAATTATTAGAGTTTTACACTTTTTATAGACAAATTTTTAAAAACAAACTTCATGATACGAAATCAAATCAAACAATTGATCATGAACAACTTGATTTGTTCCTAAAAATTGATATCCTTCTGGAATTCTTTCTACAAGAAAATGTTTGAAACTTCCATCTTTTGATGCATAAGATACAGTATATCTGAAAAAATGCATCTGTTTTTTGTTTTCTGATTTGGCGCGGAATTATCTACCCCCAAATTCTTTCAGAAACTCGAACTAAAAATGATCCAGTTGGTTTATTCATTAATAATATTTCAGCTTGTTCTCGCGATATAATTCCATGAAACCATGGAGCAGGTGCTTTTGTTTTTGGATCTAATCCGGTTCCACGCGGAAACTCTTCTCGATGAAACCATTCAATTATTGCTACTCGTGATTTTGGTTTTGGTGGTCGCGGCAGATTTTTTCTGAAAACAAAAGCTCAAATTAGTGATTTTTTTCGATGAATTCTTCTTACATCGCTTCTCTCAAACTGCTTGCATTTTTATCTTTTAGTGCTGGTAAAATACTTGTACTTGTTCTTATTAATTGCTTATGTTTTTCTCGTGCTTTCTGTGCTGATTCTCTCATCGCAGCATCAGCTTCTCTGGCTTTCCTTTCTGTAAACTCGATTTTTGAATGATTTAAACGAAGAATGAAACTGACGAAGTTCTTCCCATTCCGCTTTTCGTTTCTCTTCTTCAGCTTCAGCTTCTTTCTCCAATCTTTCACGATGTTCCATTAATGATTGGAAAATTTCCGATTCTCTCTTTTGCACTTTTTCTTCTTTTTTCGAATCACCTTTTTGAACTCGCATACGAACACCTTAAAAAAGTAATAATTTAAATCATATTTGAAAAAAAAATTAGTTCACCATTAATAACCAATCCTTCATGCGCTTTCGTATCATTTCCATTGAAGCTTAATGCTGATGGTGATGGTGGAATTGGTGGTGGTGGTGGTGGTGGTGGTGGTGGCGATGCTTGTGGATAATTATCAAAATGATTAGGCGAAGAAGAGAATTGTGCAAAGTATCCTCTTGGTTTCGGCATCAATGGTGGACGTTCGCCTCGAATCACTTGAGCTTTTTGTGGTTGTGGTGTTGAGAAGCTCGAGACTGTTGTTGATGTAACAGAGTTATGGAATGGTGATGAGTTTGATGAGGAGGATGGCAGTGTAATCGCATTTTGCTCGGATGATACTGAAGATGAATTTCCAACACCATTCGAATAATTGGGAGGTTGAAATAACAAAAATGGTACTGATTCTGTCGAATCATCATCATATAACGAATCATAAATTTGCTGAAAATTGATCAGTAATCGATTGAAAATCTCAATTGATCTCTTACATTACTATCTCCAACGTGTAATTTTCCTAATTGTGCCATTAACGCATCTTCATCTGAATCTGATGACAATGTTTTAAGCTCTCTTAACGCTAAATCATGAGCTTTTTCTCTATTTTCTTCATCGATTATTTGTTCAATTGTTTTATCCTTAAAAATTATTGAAGATTTTATGCATTTTTTTTTTGAAAATATAAAAACTAACTGTTTCATGATCTCCCATTACCCAAACCCAAACATCTCCATCTTCTCCTGTTAACCATCTGTAAAATAAACTTGATATGAACAATAAATTTCAAAAATTTGAAAAATGCTAGCATACTTCACTTGTTTTTGTTTCTTTTTTCTAGGTGGCAATCCATTTCGCTCTAATTCCGCTTCTGAAATTTCCCATTTTCGAACTTGTTCGGCTCTCATTTGACAAAATAACAGAAGTTTTTGCTCATCGTCAAGCGCTTCAAGAAGCTCTGGATCAACATGACCCTGAAATTTATAATTATTAATTTTTGTATAGAAAAAATAAGGTTTTTAAAATAATTTTTAATCGTAAAAAGGTGAAAATTCTTAAATAATTTAAAAATTTTTCAGTTATTTAAAACTATTTTTCTAATTTGAAAACTAAGAAATTGAACATTGAACGAGCTTTTTAACGTTTCAATGGAGCGTGATTTCAACAATTAATTTTAGTGACTACAATGGAATGAAAGTTTTGAATGTTTATCCTTTTCAAACTTACAGTGCTCAAAATGCTTGACAAGATGCTCATTTAACTTCTCCTCTTTAATATTTTCGCCTATTTTTTTAGAAGCTGAAAATTATATTTTTATTAATAATTAAATAACAAATAAATAAAAAAAAATAATTTTTTTTTTCAATTAATTCATTTATGGTAATTGATTAAACTTTGTAATAATGAAAAAAAAAAAGTCGTCGATAATCAGAATCGATCATTTCCCTTAAAAGATTACAATCTTTTATTATTTATTGATTATTTCATTTTAAATATGGAGAAAAAGAAAAAGAAAGAGAGAGAGGGAAAAGGAGAGAGAGAGACGAGGTAGAACTTTTATTTTGAGAAAAAAAAGAACCAACGACACTTCGTAATTGCGCTTATGTCACTTCATGTTTTATTCAAAAACTCGACAAAAAAAGAAAGAAAATTATGTGAATTCTTGTTTACTGATATTTGACAATACTATAATAGATCTGAATTAACAACCACATGAAATATTTTGGGGAAAAAAAAAGAATTGTAAATAAGAAAGAAACCTTCTATCGGTTTGATGTTGAAACACAAGGAGATAAATGAGTCAGCTGCTCCAAGTTTTCATCACCAGAAAATAAGAACACTAAAATGAAGCATAACAAGAATAAAGGAGTGAGGAGAGAAAAAAAATAAAACTTGAAAAATCCAAAAAACGATGAAAATCCAGAATATTTAACAGTTAAATCAAAGTAAAAAGTACTTTTAATGCTTCATTTATTATTAAATCTTCGCAAAAAAAAAGAAGAAAAAGAAAAGAAAACCAGAGAAATATTGAAGAATTATATTTTATGAAAAATAAAAGAATGTATCTTTGCTTGCTTGCAAAATCCTTTATTTCTACTTATTTTTCATAATGTTGATGTAACATGATACAACACAATCGGAACTGCCATTTACATTTACTTTCAAATTTTTTTTTTTTTTTTTTTTTTTTTAAATCCTGCGAATATTTACACTTTTTAACTAAAACATTATGTTAAATAAACATTTTTTTAAAATAACGAGACTTTGTTGTGATAATTAGAAATAAAAACGTTAAATTAATTTATTTGGGCGTTAAACAATGTTAATATTTAAAACAAATTAAATATTCTCACAGATGAGAAAATAATGCAAATTTTTTGCCATAAAATATGTTCGAACAAGGTCAAACTTCAAATTAAAGAAAAAAAAACATACATCTGGCTGGCTGGTTGACGATGTCTACATTTCATGTCTTTTTTTTCTGATTTCGAAAATGAAAATGAGGACGTTCGATTGTATTCAAAAATAACCGAAGATCACACAAGAAAATATAAAAAGGAAGGAGGTCGAAAGAAAAGAAAAGAAAAAAACATAAATTTTTATGTGGACGACATTTGTTGGCTATCCTAACTGTCTCATAATTTCATTTTTTTTAAATGACAAAATGCTTTTGAAAATAACAAAAACTTTGAGAATTTTGATTTTTTTTTCAATATGAAATTCTGAATTTTGATATAAAAGAAACAAAATCAGAACAGAAAGTTAAGAAAGAAAAAAAGAATTCAAATAAAAACAAATAATTTTTTCTTTTTCTTTTTTCGATCAACAAAAACTTTTTCTTTTTCTCGTCTTAATTGATATTTTTTTCAAAAAAAAAACAAAAACGTTTCAATTTAAAAAGAAAAAAATATTTTGAAAATATGATTCATTTCAGAAATGGGCGCGTTTAACCAGAAATTTTGTTATTTGAATTGAGAAATGCAAATAATATGTAAATTGACGGCTAAACTTTCGATTTTAAAAAAATCTGATTTTTGTTGAGTAAAAAAATCACAAAAACTAGTTGGCTGAAATCGCGCTAATCAGTTTTTTCTGTTTTTTTTCCAAAAAAAAAGTGTGGAAAACTAGAAATAGAAAAGAATAAAAAAGAGAATTAGACCTATTAGTACAATATATTAAACCATATTTACCCTTTTACTTATAATTTCTCTTTTTCTTTTCATTTATTTTATAAATATTACTAATCAATGCGATTTCATTGACTTTTATAGAAAAAAAAAACAAAGAAATGTTGAAGTTGAAAAGAAAAAGAAAAAGAAAAAAGATTTGAGAAAACCACCAAATTGGGTAATCGAATGTCTTTTCGAGTAATCATAATTAGGGACCATTTACTTCAATCCTTTTTCTTACTAATCCTACCATAAGTAGGGCGGGCTGGGTCGGGCTTATTTTCAAATAAATTTGAATTTATTAATTGAAGTTTAAAAAACAAATGTCAACGTCAGGATTAAATCTTTGAAGTTTTCGAATTAAAATGAGAAAAAAAAGATAAATTGAAGCAAACTACATTACAATAAATCAAAAAATAAGTGTAAAATTTGTACTTAACATTTTTTGTTCTGAAAAGTAACGAAAAAAAAGAAGAAGAAGAAGAAGAAATGTTGAATAAAATAAGAAAAAGAGGAACAAATAGTTGAGATAACAAAAGAAATTGATCGGTATGGTTAGAGACACAATTACTACAATAAATACCCAAAAACGGGCAAAATAACGAATAAAGAAAAGGTGTGTAATTGAGGACACAGAGAAAACGAAGAAAAATAAATGATTGAGAAGACTACACAAACTTTAAAAATATTTTCTTTTCTTTTTGTTAAAAAGAAAAAAAAAACTAAAATTTTATTGTTGTTTGTTTAAAATGTTTGTGAAAGAAACATCAGACGGGGATAATTGAGTTTCATTTTATTTCAAAAACAGAGAAACGCGGAAATTTTTGACCAATAGGAAACGCTTTAAACTCGCATTTCGCTTTCAATTTATCAGCAAAATTTCTTTTCATTTTCAAATTATGCATTATTTTTTAATTATTTTTATTTTTATTAAGACTTTTTATCAATTTTTCCAAAAAAAAATTCAAAAAATAAGAAAGAAAAATGTTGACCATTAAACTGAAAAAAATGTTTCCATTTTTGTTTGAAAAGCTAAAAAAGGAAAAAAAATAAAACTCAGTTTTTGATAACGAAGCTTTTAAAAAAAAGAAAGGAAATTGAGCAAAAATTGCGCATAATACTCAATGAAACGATGAGTACTAGAATGTAAATAATGTGAGAGCTAAAGAAACGCAGATTCGTTGATAAGTGATGGCCGATTTGATGATTTTGAGAAAAAGGATTACGAAAATGAACAACAGCACATTTAAAAAGTGCGTAAACACTTATTTTGAAACACTTTTCTGGTGATATAATTCTATTTTACAGACTTTTTCTCTAATAAAATCTTCATTATCAGGTTAAATATTTTTTTGATGAAATAAAACACAACTTCAGACAGTTTCACTGATTTAAAAAAAAAACAAGAATAACATTTTTTTATTAATAACATTGTATATCAATTAGAAAATTGTTGAAAGTTAACAGACATATAAATACGTTTACAAAATTATTTCGATTATAAAAATTAAGTTTTCAAACGAGCAATTTTTAATCTTGGGAAAAAAAAAATTAAATTTCCAAATTTCTCCCTTCTAGGGATACTTTAACTGATCTGGCTGCATTTGATTTTTTTGTTCGTTCTTGAAATTCTCGGAAAGCTTGATCATATCTTCGAGTTCCTGTCGCTTTTCGATCCTAAATTATTAATAATTGTGTTCTAAGAAATTGTAAACTTTAAAAAACTTTTCAAAAAAATTATTTTTAAATTTATTTATTGTTTAAATAAAATTCAAAACTCTAACCTTACACTCTCCTTCAACATTCCATTTTGGTCTTATAACATAATCTTTGGTTGATGGTTTTGGAACACGAGCTCGATTTACGTATCCTTTATCTCCAGGCTTTAATTGTCCTGACTTAGTGGTTATTAAACCACTTGTCTCCTTTATTTTAGGCCGTTTTCGATCTTCGTCGTCGTCGTCATCATCATCATCACCACGTCGATTACTAAACGTTTTATTATTTGCAGTTAAAGAAAGATAAAAATTACTTCAATTTCTTTTTTTTTATGTCTGGCATTCTTTCAAAATCTCTTTCAACTCTTTCTTCTTTTGTCATTGAACTAAAATCTGTATCTAATTGGAAAATGGGACGAGCCCATTCGGCAATCAATTTGTTTGCAATTATCTTATTTGCTTTTGTCTCATTAGGATGCTTGTAAAGAAGCATTACAGCTTTTCCTAATCCAGAATGTTTTAAAGTACTCTGAAAAATTAATAACGTTTTAAAACTTTTTATATTTGCTATTTTACTCTATCAAGTTTCCAAAATCTTGGATTGTGCAACAATTTTAGAATTGTTATTCGAATGTCAAGAGCTGGAAGACATTTATCAGGCAATGGAGCAAGCCATTCGGATATAGCACTCATGAATCCATTTTCAACTAAAGCATCAACTATTCCAGCCTATTAAATGAAAAATCCATTTTAATTTTTAAATGAAAGTAAGTTTTTAGAATTACCCGATTCATCATATTCTTAACTTCTGGCAACAATTTAATTTTTTGAAAAGCTGGTTTTTTTTCAACATTTGCGTTTCGATCTGCTTTTGCTGCTGCTTTCATTTTTTCTACTAAATGAGTTACTAAACCGTCATCATCATTGATAATATCGATTCCTCCATCTTTTCCATTTTTTTTCGATCGTTTTTTTCTGTCCGCTTTTTTTTCACGTAACATTACATCGAAGTCCCATTCAAACCTGGAAACAAATTTTACAACGTTTTTACAAATTTATACTTACCCTCGATCATCATCATCGTCATCTCGACGTCTTTTAGCACTTTCCTGAATGCCATTATCGTCGTCGTCACTTTGTGCCTGAAAAAAAAATACAACTAAATTATGGTTTTTGTTTGAATTACTTTTGGAGCATCATCATCGTAATTTGGTTCATTTATTTCAGTAACTTCATTATCATTTTCATTACTTATACGTTGACTAATCTGCTTTTCTTCATCGTCATCACTGTCATCGCCAAACAAATTTTGTTTGTTGGCCTAAATAAATTTATTCTTCATTTTATTAAAGAATAATTTTACTTTTTCATTGTCATCGTCTTCCGATAAATCTGAGCTTATTAATCGTTTTCTGAAATTAAAAAAAACAAAGTTCTTTTTTTGCGAAACACATTTTACGTTGGAGGTTCATCATTATCGCTGTTATCAGAATCAAGTATTACTCTTTTCCTGCTTGTTGATGGCCCACCAGCTTCGTTTTCATCATCGTCACTATCGATATGAACTAAACAAAAAAAAAGAAAATATTAAATGAGAAAAAAAATCACCTTTCGTCTTATTTTGTCTAGAAGTTGGTGACGAAAGAGTTGGAGAAGCCTGTGGTGAAGCAATTGGAGAAGCTCCTGGAGACTCCAAAGGAGATGCCGCCGGTGACGCTGGCGAAGATTGTGGAGAAGCTGGTGGTGAAGCTGGTGGTGATTCTGGGTTGTCTAAAATTTGCTCTTCAGCTGGAGTTGGAGAAGCAGGCGTCGAATGCACGTAGGAATTGTTAGAATTTTCAGAATGATGTTCATTCTAAACAAAAACTGTTGAAATTAGGAACATGAGAATTTCTTACATCACGGTTGTAAATTTCTTTTAACTCAAGTGTTGGTGAAAGTGGAGCATTCTGAAATAAATTACAAAAACCTTAAAAAATTAGAAAAAAAAGCCTTTACATCTGGTGATTGTGGAGCGCTAAAGTTTGTTTTGTTATGTTGTTCGGTTTCACTGTCAGACATATTTAAAAGCTAAAAAATTGTTTTCTTATAAATGAAACAAAACAACGAAATTGAATTAAATTAAATTAAATAAAAACGAAGAATTTTTTTTTGATAAACAGCGTGAATGATTATTGGAGTGTGGTATAGAAACCCAAAGCTTTTTTTGTGAGTTTTTTCTTCCACGGCCATTTAACATTTGCCAACTCAACATTGTTTAAATTAGTCTTTTTTTAATTGTAATTTCTTAACTAAAAATGAGTTTATTTATTGATGATGAAATTCGTAACATGAGTCTTGATGAAATGCGTAAGTGATAAAACAAGTCAAAGTTCAAATAAAAATTTCTTAAGGGCGTGAACGAGTGTTTCTTGCAAGTGAATTAAATTCTATTGAATCTCAAATTAGTGATTTAGCATTTAACAATTATGGAACATATGCTGATGCTGGTAGAGCAACGCATGATTGCTCCAAAACGGTTTTTTTTTCAATTTTAACTAAATCATTCATTTAAGTCGGTTTGTTTCAGTTCGTGGAAATGCGCGATAAAACCGTTGATCTTTCTTTACAAGCTGAACAATTAACAGCAGCGTTTCAAGATTTTCGAGCCAAAACAAAAAATCTATCAGCAGAACAAGAATTAATAAAAAAAGCATTAGACAAGAAAAATCCAATTTGGGAATTATTATCACTTCCATCGGTAAATCATCACAAAACAAAGTTTTTTTTATAAATTACTTTTCAAGAGAATGGACGTTTGTATTCGTGCTGGATATTACGATTTAGCATATTCATTAACAAATTATGGTATGCAACTACAACAACAATCACAGCTCGTTAAAAATCCACTGATAAATGTTTTATTTCTCTATTTTATTCAATAAAAAAATAATGCAACATTTCACAGAAAGTAGCAAACCGTCTAGTTGAAGCTCGTTCACATCTACTTGAAGAATTATTCAATAAATTCGCTGGACCGTTAGATCTTGCTGAATCAATCAAAGTTTAAATTTTTCGTAAAAAGAAGTTATAAAACATGCAAAAATTGCAGGTTGTAAACAATGTTCGAAAAATGCCTTACCTGACGGCTAATCAACTCCGAATTTCAGTTCTTCAACATCGAGATATTTATTTAGACAAACAAATTCTTGATATTTCGGTGAGTGAATTTTTCAAAAAAAAAAAATAATAACAGCAACAATTTTATTAAAAAGGAACATAAAAACAACAAACGTTTTGATCAAAATAAAAAAAGCGAAATTAAAATATATTTAAACATTATTTTTCCAAGTAGAAATCACCTGAAATTTTTCGAAGATACTCTTTTCCACTTGGAAGTGGAAAAATTTCGCACTTTTCAGTATCTCCTCCACACAACTTTGAAATCTAAAATTCTTTTAGAATCGATTTAAAAAAATAAAACAATTTACCACATCGTCTTGAGACAATCCTGGTTGAGCAATAACCCGATCTCCTTTTTTCCAATTTACTGGTGTTGCAATTGGTGCTTTTGTGCACAATTGAACTCCATCTACCATGCGCAGAATTTCACTAAAAATATTTATTTTTTAAAGTTTAAAGTTATTTTTGTTGACTTGAAATTTCGCCCAAATGTTGCTGGATATAAAATCTTTGCTTTGAGTTTATGATCTGGACCAAAAAGCATCACAGCTCTCGCTGATAATGCAATTCCCTGAGAATTGATTTCATCTGGATCGATCATTCCCAGTGCGACGTTAATTGATCGGTCATTATCAGCAATAATTTCAAAAGGAAGTTCTACGAGTTTTAATACATTTTGAAATAGTTATTTCTTTAAACATTTTTACCGTATCCATCATCATTATTTTTTAAATTAGCAAATGCATTGATATCTTTAGCCCATTGTCGATGAGTCTCAGCAGAATCGATACTGATTGCCAAAATTTTAACGTTTCTTTTTTCAAATTCTCCCGACAGTTTTGCTAATTCAGCTAATTCTGTTGTACAAACAGGCGTGAAATCAGCCGGATGTGAGAAAATCATGATCCATCTAAAGAAGTTCAACTTGATAACTAAATTTAAAAAAAAATTGATACTTGTCTCCAGCATAGTCATATAAAGATTCTACTTTTTTCAAATTTGTAGTGAAGGAAAAATTTGGAATTATATCACCAAGCTTCATGATTTTTCTGAAATGAATTAAATTTCTTTTGATTTTGAAATTTTGAAAAAGACAACATTAAACTATTAAAATGTTTTCATTTCAGGGAAATGCCGATATGATTGTTCAAGCTATCGAAATTTATCGAACATGTATGTATGATACGCTTGTTCTTTACTTGGCAGTTTTTCCCGAAAATGAGTTATTAAGAAAAGATGTAAAATACATTTTTTTTTCTGTTGGCAAATAACAACAAAACAAATTTTAAGCATTCGGCAGATCCAAGATGGGAAGTTTGGCCAGTTTTACCACCTTCATCAATTTTATCTCAATGGGTTTTGTCAAATATAAAACGGTTGTTGGAATTGATAGAAAGAGTTGATATGAAGTAAAGGAATACAAATTGCAAAAAAATGAGTTTTTTTTTTCAAATTGTAGAACAAACGTTGACATTTCAACTGTTTGGTCAAAATTAATGACAATGGCTTCATCTTTCGGTCGAATGGGAATTGATTTTCGTCCGTTAATAGCATCAAGACTCACTAAAATTGTTGAAAATCGATTTGTACAGTGTGTTCAGTCGGCAACGAAGCAGTAATTGTTCATCAATTTTCAAAAAAAAAAAAAACGAATAAAATTTTTTAGATTAACTGGATCAACACGAGACATTGTAATGATCGGAATTGATCCAACATCTCTTCCACAATTTGAAACAGCGCCAAATGCTCCACCAGTTCCATCAGCAGAGCTCAGTCTTTGGGATGATTTGACTGTTTACGCGAATAGTATTGTTGATGCAATGAATGGCTTGAGATTTGTTCTTACACCACCTTTGGTTCGAAGCTTTTTAAATTTTCGTTTGTCAAGTGATCAATAAAATACGATTTTTAGCTCTCAACAGTTGTTTTATCACTTCGTGACTCAATTCGTTCAATTTTATCTTGGTTGGCCACATCACATTCAAACTCTGCCAATTTTTCACGAGCTGTTCGAGTTATTTGCACATGCTTGGCACCATTTTTTGAAAAATGTATTGCTTTTTTGTTTCCACCAAAAGCAATTATTAATATATTTGGATCATCGATTAGCAAGCAACAATATGTAAGTTTAATATTCGAAAAACAGCAACCAATTTAGCAAGATCTTAAGATACAATTCATCGAATTAGATATGCAACAACTAGCAGCATCATGCGATGGATCAGATCGTATTGAAGAAATTGTTAAACCATTACTTCAAAAAAAAAGTCTTGCGGATATTGATCTTGAAACGGTTTTGAAACCAAAAAAATTGGCAAAAAATGAAGTTGAAAAAACGACATTTTTCTTGGAAGTTGATGAAGAAGAAAAAGAAGACGTAGAAGATGAAGAAAATGTAAAAACAGCGTCAACACAGAACACAAATGAAGAAACTGAGAATGAAAAAACAGCTTTCGAAGTTTCTGAAGGAATTTCAAATCTTGAAATTGAAGATCCAAATAGTGATGCGATGGGAGAAAAAATAATTGAAGAAACCAACAAAGTTGAATCATTTCATCAACAATTAGAAGAAATAAAATTAGAAGATTCTCAATCAGAAGTGAAAAAAGAAGAAGATGGCAATGATGAATGTGAAATTAAATAAGAAAAAAACATGGTTTTTGAACGTTTGTTCAATATTCTTTAAATACGTATAAAATGAAAATAAACGACAAAGTTTTTGATTGTTTAAATAGAAAAAATAATAAATTTTTTCCCCAAAAATTCAATTAAATATAAAATCTAACCAAACAATAGTTGACTGAAAATTAAATTATAATCAAATAAAATTATTTTTATTATGCTGTTTGTAAACAACAAAAAAGTTTGAAACTAATAAAAAAGCAAAATTCAATTAGCAGGAAATAGTATCACAGAGTGAAAAGCAATAAAAAAGGGTTGAATATGTATAAATATAAACAAAAAGTGTTTAATTAAATAATACAAGGAAATCTTGAAACTCCGAGATAGTGAAGCATGAAGTTAGTACTTTACATATTTTTGATTTTAAATACAACGTTTTTAACTCTGATAGAGATCTATGATAATAAAAAAAGATTAAGTTGAATTTCTTTTTAGATTCCACCCAATTCTTCCATTTCTTCGATTTCAGATTTATCTCGGCTTAATGTTGGAATGTCTTCCAATTCTGTTGTTGCAGGATTTGCCGTCACTGTTCCACCATTACCGTTTTGTTGTAAAAGTTCCTGTAATTGCTGAGCCCATTTTTATATTGAAAAATCACAGGGTTTTAACAAAAACTTACAATATTTTCAGGAACATCTCCATTTTTCTTATTTTTCTTTCTTTTCCATCTTTGAGCAATTCCTCGTAGAACGCTTCCAGGTAATCTTTGATGTTCTTTTATCAGCGAGCGTATTTCTTTTTTTATTGTCTTTCTTACCTAAAAAAACAATTACAAATTCGATTTTCAATCAACTTGAAATAAAAAAAAGATGGAAGAAATTCTAACCTCTTCAGGTGTGACTGTATCGAAATCAAAATAAATTGGTGGTCCTAAATGAGTGACCATTTTGACTGGAAATCCTCCGTAAATTGGACAAATTGGAATTTTTGTTTTTTCATAAATCCATCGAAAAAAACTTCGTCCCCATTCTGGTGTTCGAAACGATTCACGACAATTTTCGGTGAACATTGGAATAACTGGCTGAAATATACATTTTATTATTTAAAAAAATCGTTTTTTTCTCTTACCGTTTTGCTCCCAATAATAACTTTGGCAAATCCTAATCTTTTTCCCCATAAAATATCATAAACATTTGGATCAGAGAACAAAGCTTCTCGTACTCCTAAAAAAAACATCATAAAATTGATTTTTTTTTTGAATTTGTAACAAAACCTCCTGGAGCAATGCATAACAAATTTCCTTCATTTAATTGCTGAGTACATTCTTCTACAGTTCCTGCGGTTATTGAAAACATTTTACAAAGGGGCCTCCACCCTGAAAGTTTTTTTGTTGCTTCTTAAAATTTTTATGAAAAAAATACCAGGGATCTTAAAAATAAATTTATCGCCGACACAATGAAGTGATCGGTTTTTATGAATCACTAATTTTGAAATGAGATAATAAACATCTAATGGAAGGCATCCGTGATAATAAATAAAAAGAGCTGCACCTTCATCAGGAACATTTTCAAGCCCTTTAACTTCATAACCTACAAAATTATAAAAACCATTTCCTTTTAAATGAATTAAAATATTTTTACCATGCCAAACACTTCCAACTCCATCCCAAAAGGATGCAATTGCTACTCTTGCACCGTTCCAATAACTAAAAAAAGAATTTATTGAAAACGATTTGTTTTGAAAACAAAAATGACCAAAACCTTGTATGATACGCTTCTCGAATTTGATGACGATGCCCATAAATATGCACAAAAATGACGCATCCATAAATAAAAAAAACCAAAAATATGGGGAATATAAACACAATTATGAATGGAAGGAGAAGCCATAGAAGATACTGAAAAATAGTTTTTTTTTAAATTTAATTTTCAAAATGTCTTATTGATCAGCTAATTAATGAACCTCTGGAAAAAGAATATTTAACCATGGTATGATCGTTTCTTTTATCCAAACAATCATTGAAGCTAAGAAAACTCATAGAGTTTTCAGTAAAATCCACTAATTATATTTTTGCAGATGTGAACAAAGTGAAAATAAATAAAAATATTAAATGACGTGTTGTTTCCTGATATTTTTTGTTAGAAAAAAGGAGGCGAATAGTATTAGGAAGAAAAGTGTGCACGAAATAAGGAAGAAAAGAGCACACAAGCTTAAGAGAAAAGGGACGTCAAATGGAATATATTAATGTGATTTTAAAGAGACACAGAGAAAAATATATACCATTAAATGTTTTATTTTTTCCTGATATTTTTCAACGTTTAAACATGCATTTTTATTTCAAAAAAAAAAATAAAATAAAATTTCTCACTTCCATGTAATCGATATCAATATAATCAACGGCCCATGTTATCCATAAAAGTAAAACTTCAACATGTGGTTGAAGAAATTCGGGCCATGAAATATCTGATTAAAAAAAATTAATTTTAAAATTAAATATGACTTTTATGTTCTCACCTTGTAGTAATTTTATCCATTCTGAAATTGGCATTTCACCCGTAAAATGTTTCGAATCAGGCTCTAAAACCAACGAAGTTCTTCTATACAAATTCATTTTAAAGTTTTGAATAAATATTGACAATGGCATTTTAAAAACCAACTTCTTTTTTTAATATTAAAAATATTTCCAATTTTTATTATTTTTCTTCAAATCATTGATAACAAAAAATTATACAGAAATACAAAAAAACACTGAATACAATTTTAAAATTATTCTATAAAACCTAATCAATAATTATTTAAAATAATTATGTTACTAATTTTCTTCTTTCCATTTTCCCGTATCAAAAATTGTGAAAACTCCATCATTTAAAAATAATTGAATTTTCGCTGTTTGAAATTCAGAAATGTCATCCTCTCGGACTGCTAAAACATCCAGAAATCCACAATCTACAACACCAGTGACTGGAATTCGTAACTGCAAAAAAAGAAGATTGTGCAGATAAATAATTATTTTCATTTTCAAAATATTTCACTTACTCTACTCTTCGTTTTATCAACATAATTATGATTACGATCAGCTAATTCAACATTTCCTATTTTAATTGGAGGTCCAATTGTTTCAACTGCTTTTGGATGATCAAGAACTATCTTCAGGCTTTCATTATAGTGTGGTAATGATCGAACTCGCCATTGAACTGACTTTTGAGCCATATATAAACCAGTTGACCCTAAAATACCACAGAAAACATTTTTTTTTTTTGAAATTAAAATTCTCAAAAATGAACAAACCAACTACAAACACGCCAGCTGCAACTTTTAACAATGTTGATGTTTGAACCTGAAAAATGTTAGAAATCAATTTATTTTAAACTTTAAACAAACCATATTTATCGTTTTATTGCGACATTGGATAAATTTCTGCGTTCCTTTAAAATTGAAATTTAGTTAATTTTTTCAAAAGAAAAAAATGGTTTGCCAGAAATTGTATTTATTTTTTTTTTACCACACAACACAACACAACACAACTTGAAAATAAAGTAATTCAAATAGATTTATACAATGTCCACGTACAAGTTTGTCCAATTCCAGCTGTTCCAACTACCTTCCAACCATATTTTTCCAAAAGATTTAACACTTTACGCGGAGACCATTTTGTGATATATTGCTAGAAAACAAAAAAAAATGAAGAAGAAACAGAAAAAAGAACAGAAACAACTTGTATGATTTACTAAAAAGGTAACGAATTGGAAACGTTTTCCTATCATTCATGTTTTTTTAAGTTAGAAAAAGAAAGTTTTCTTAACAGGAAGTAATCGCATTAAACAAATTTAAAAAAAAAAGTTAAATGATATCAATTCAAGTTGTTTTGTAATTAAAACAAAATAAAATTAGACAAATATTTTTCACAAAAATTTAGAATTAAAAAATTCTCGATTTTTTATAGAAAAAGAGTGTGTTAAGGCTTAAGTTCACCTGAAACTCATTTCCCAATTGTTGAATTAAATCAGCTTCTAACATTTTCATCAAACACGGGTCACTTTCTTGATCTCCAACAGTTGTTGGACCAGTTTCCATTCGAATTTGGGTCGAGATCAGTAAGTAAGGCATATTTAATTTTTTTTTTAATTTTAAATATTTTCTTTTTTCGCTAGAATTTATTGATGTTTTTGTTGGTCAGAAAATCAATTTCTGTTAAAATTGTCTCGTATTCGCCTAAGAACCGGTTTTTGTAGGTGAGAACAAAGATGAAATTAATAGAAACAAAGTGATGATTGTAAATGATAAATATTAAAAAAAAAACAAATTATTACTTTTTTACAGCACGTTTCTGGCAAACCATTTTTTTTATTCAAAATGAAAATATTTCTTGGATATTTAACCAAAAAAGTTTAAAGCATACATTTTAAGATTTAAGATTTTATTTAAAAAAATGAGAAAACAATCATATAACTCAAAACCCGAATAAAGCAGTAAACATTTAGTTTTTAAAAAAATATGTTTGATATTTGAGACTAATATTATTTAGGTTTCTAATGGACTCATTCCCATGCTCAGCCCTTCATCCTCATGGAACATCACTGATGATTTTTGGTTTCGTCCACTTGACGCGCTTGTTTTTAATGATTTATTTTTTTCCTCGAGCATCAAATTTAACGTGTCAACTCTGAAAACGTTTTTAAATGAGAAATCAGATTTGAAAAAAACTTACAAACGATTTGCAGCTGCAACATCCGCTGCATTAACGGGAGGAATATTTTCATGCCAAATAACACAGTTATTGATTTTGTCAAATTGCACAACAAGTCTTCCTTCATTGACAAGTTCCTATAAAAACGTTGTTTTTTTAAAACTTAATCCTCAAATTACCTCAATTGTGAACATTGTCTCTTCATCGCTCGTTAAATTTGCTAATTGTTTTATATCGCTGATTGAAATTGTAGAATAAATGTGAGCGATAGCAATTATCGCTTTTTTTCTTAATTCTTTGCATATCTTTTCCATTAGTTCCCAATTCCCATCTTTTTCGAATTTTTCCCGATTCGCATTCATATATGTTTCAATTTCTCCATGTGTATTTTTTCCCCTTTTAAAACGGATTCCCAATAAATTACGGTATTCAATCATTTTTGCTTTAGATGCTCGATTTATTGATGGATATCGATCTGGGACATCACTGGCATATCCTTGAACAAATAGTGATACCAGGATAAATCTTTAATACATTTTTTTTCGTTATTTTTCAGATTAAACAAAAACAACTTTTTATATGCTTCAATTTGAATATCGTGAGGTTGATAAGTTGGAGCAGAAACACATGTCTCCAGAAGAATCATAGCTCTTCGGTATTTTTTCTTTAAAAACTTATTATGTTTGTTAATTAAATGTGAAGAATTTTACCAATTCAATTAAAATTAGTGCTCCATAATACAAATATTGAAAAACATATTTGGGATTGATAAATGGTGGTAAAGACAGCGATTGAATTTGATTCGCCACTTGTTTTGTCTGAAACTTATTAAAATTACGAGAAAAAATGAAAAAATCTTACATATCCTTTGACGACTCCAGTTTTTCCAGTAGTTCCAACGTCATTTAATTTTGAATTTGATTGTTTCAAAACATTTTCGGTTACATTTTGTTGAAGATTAATGTCTTCGATTTCTTCTGATCCTTGGAAACTTTTCTAAAAAAAAACGTTTTCATATTTTTATTTGATGTTGTATTTACTTCATTATAAATTGCATCAACAAATTCAGAAAGATATTGTTCAGAAATGTGATAATGTTTTGTTTTTAAAACACAGGCAAATAGGGCTGAATGCCATGAAGTCACATATTTAACAGCCGCCATTGAGCCTTCAACCATGTTTGGAAATAACTGACTTAACGCCGTTAAAACAATTTCTTCACCAATTTCTGGTTTGTTACGCTTTTCCAAACAGTAAAAAGAGATATTTCGAACTAACGGGAAAACTAAAAATTGATTGCTTTTTTTTCCTTTTTCAATGTTTAATAAAAAATTACTAATTTCTGGAACATGTTTTAAATGAGTAGCTACTAATTGTCCACCATCTAAATAATGTTTCAATAGCTCGACAGCTCGATCAGTTCCGGCTTCATAATTTTTCGCTAAAGATGTATCAAACATTGCTTTAATTGCTGCCATCATTGCAGCCTAAAAATACAATTTTTTCAAATAAAAAGTTAATAATTCCTTACAGATCCCACACTTGGACTACAATGTAACAAAAATGCTTCAATATCATTTGTTTTTTTTTCAAACATTTCTTTATTTTTTCTTGTAATCTCTGCCGCTTTTTGTCCAACAAACTCTGAAACTTTTAAAATTTAATTTTCAATAAATCTTATTTTTTTTACCAGCTGATTCTGTTGTTAAATCATTAATAGCTTTACATAAACTTTCCATACTTGTCACATCTGGAATTGAATGTGATGAAGACGATGAACCGGTAAACAATTTCGCTAATATGGCTGAAAACTTTAAATTTAAATAAACTCAAAAACTTGACCTACCTGACATTTTGAAGCGTTATATATTTCCGGTTACCAATCTGAAAATTGTTTTTATTTAATTTACATTATCACAACTTTAAAATCAAGAAAAAATTAAGACAATATATATAAAAATTAAAGAAAAAGCTTTAAAAAAACAGTTTTTTTCAAATCTGGAAATGAGTAGGTGATAATTGCGTAAAAATCGGTTAGTCAAAATGTGAAATTAGAAACTATAAATAAAAATTATGATGAATAATATTCATCATCATTATTTTGATTTTCACATCTATTTGCGTCATAAAATGGGACAGTGTCTAAAGCAGAATGCATATTGATCATTTTTAAATTCATTTGATTGAAAAGCTTTTCAATCATAATATTTTCTTGTTCATCATCTGATTCATCCTGAAAATAAATATTTTTTAATTTTAAAATTAAAAATTGTTACCGTAGAATTAAAACGGAAAACTTGTCTTCTTCTTTTTTCTTTTTCAATTTCATGTACTTTCAATCTCATATTTGTAATATCTTCATGGGCTTCTTTTACATTACACATTGCTTTAATTTGTGGATCATCCAACCATCTCATTTCACCATTTCGAAATTTTTCTAATAACTTGAACATTCCTTTTTCTTCAAACAATGTATTGGTTGGTTGTTGATCACTCGGTGCCAACACTAATGTTTCATTCATTGTATTTGGATCCCATTCATATACTTCTGCGTCTCCTTCATGTCCTAAAAGAGCTCCAGCGTCACCTGAAAATATTTACATTTTTTAATTACAATATTTATTCCTTACCTGAAATTGACGATGATTCAAACCAAAATTCTTCTGATTCTGGACTTGCTAATTTATCCGGTCTTTCAATTTCTTCATCTTCTTCTTCCACAATTTTTTTCTCTTCTTTTTCAGATCTTGTAAACCTATGGAAAAAACTGCTTAACGAATTTGTCGTATCTTTTCTTTTTCTTTGAATTTCTTCAGTATTCTTTCGTTGCTTTTTTTTATCCTGCAAATTATTTTTATTTCTTTCATTTTTAAAATGGATAAAACCTTTAAATTGGTAAGATCATCCGAAGACTCTTCTATTTCTTCAGATGAAACAAAAGAAGTTGAAAGTGTCGCAGAAAATGACAATTGATTATTTCCCAAATTTGTCTAAATTTTTTGTATTAAAAACATAAAGCTTTTTTTTTTTACAAAATTGCTTTCTTTAAGGTTAAACATTTACCAAATCTTCATCTACAACTTCGACATTAACTCCATCTCCATGGCAATTTGATATTATTCCATCATTCGATTTTGGTGATGCACTAACATCTCTTGACATTTCCCACTTAATTTGAAAAAAAACTGCTTTGAATTATTTAAAGAAGTAAATAAAAATTAGAAATATACTATAATGCCATTTCTTTTTAAAGATAAAAATTATTTATTTTTAAATAATAAAAACTGAGGTAAAGTTTAAAGAAAACAAATCATTCACAATATTGAAAATAGGAAATAACTCATGGCAAGTGAAAAACAACATTTATAAAATGTAGAAAAAAAATCCTGAAAACTCAGGGTGTAAAAAACTAAAAAAGAAAAGAAGTTATTAAAACACGAGATAAATTTATATATATCGCGGACTAGAAAACCAAAACGCTTGCTTTAAAAACTCTGCCGTTTCTTAATTTTTCTTCTACGAACGATATTTTCTATCAAAAAATTACATTACTTACAAAATTTAAATTTAAAAAAAATCAATTTTTACATAAATCAATGTTTTATCATAAACTTCCACAAATCATCAGCATGATTAGCCGAAAATATTGAAAACAATACTGCTGAGATGGCTGGAAGAACCATTGCTGGTGTAGTTTTGTGCCTGAAAATGTATTTTAAAAATTAACAATTTATTTATAACAATCACCTCCAAATTCCAACCAGCATTGTTATTACTAGTGAAGCAAATACTGCCGTAAATGTGACTATAAAAACGTTTGTATCATACATTGAACTGTATTTGAGAACAACATTAAGAAAAATTCCTATAAAATAAACAAATCAAATTTTTTGAACTCAAGAGAAAACAAATTACCTGGTACCATAATATCTAATGTCGCTAAGCTTTGTTTATTTCCAATCATATCTCTAGGTACCGTAATCATTAATGGTGCTCTACTTTCTTTTGTTACTGTACTCAACAAATCAATAACATAGAGAAAAAACAAATCAAAAATCATCATTCCAACAACAAATATTACTGCTGTTTGATAACTGATTGCTTGAATTCTTGAACAAACTACATAAATTGATGAAAATGCCAAAATATCATTTGATATCCAATTTCCTTTAAGCTCATGTGCTAAACCAAACAAAAATGATACTCCAAGTGATGAGTACATCATTACTTCTTCATGATAGTAAAAATAGAAAGCTAAAAAATTAAATGAAAATGAAGTTAAAAATAAATAAAACTTACAAAGTTGTTGACTGAATGTTTCTAATAAAATGATATGAATACATGAAACACATGCCCAGATTGGTAAGTGAACAGCAAAAAGTTCGGCAATAATATCCATAAGACTGAAATTAATTTTAGTTTTTGAGAATCACTAATGAAAAACTACTCTAATTGAATATAAATTCTTGGTCCATTGTCCGTTCTTAAGCTTAAAACGCTAAGAGTATAAGAAACAAGATCAATCTGAAAATAATATTTTTATTTTTTCTTCTCCAATCAATCTATTTTTAATATAAATTTAAACATTTTTAGAAATTAATATTTTACTTTTTTTAATATTTGAGTTCAAGTGATTTTTTTAACCTACTTTTCCAAACTTGCTGTAGATATCGGACTTCTCTAGAGCTTTATCGTCTCCACAAGTCCAAACAATCTGAAACTTTTATTTATTTAAATTTTAAAAAGTCCCCTCTCTCAATTTTTTTTCTAAACCTTGTTTTTTTCCTGTGATTCATTTATTGATGATTTACGACTTGATCTTTGACTTGTTGATATCCAATTGTTTCCTGATGATAACCTACTACTTAACATATCCGTTCTTCCTTTTGAACCTTCTCTTGTTCTTGTTACAGGAGTCATTGATTCAGCTTCAGGAGAATAAATATTTTTTTCATCATTTTCTCCGACTGTTTCAACTAAAAATCGACTGTTAGAAACTTTTCGAATCGCCGGAGAGCTCTAAAAATAAGATAGAAAATTTGTATGGAATTTTTACGAACATTTCCTGATTTTCCATCCACTGATTTCTCTTCAATTGAATGAAGTCTTGCATTTTCTTCCAACTTCGCCCGATGACTTCTTACTGTATTCTCAATATCAGCTTCTTCAATATCTGATAACAATCCTAAATGAATTTAAAAAAATTTTTAAAATCTATTTTCTCTTTCATTATCACTTTTGATTCTTTGTTGTTGTTCTGCAGCGTCATCTGCATAAGACACAGACGCTCTTCTACTAATATCTCGTGAGACTTTTCTTGAATTAAATGATGACGATGCCTTTAAAGAAAAGAATAAATGAAAAAAAAAACAGATACGGTTGAAAAACTTTTGAAAATCATTTGTAACCATGTTAGTGTTGTTAATGTCATTTTTACTTGGGTTTTTTTTATTGATGAAATTTGAACATTCAATGACATCAAAAACCTTTTTAATTATTTTTCAGTACAAATTGAAATTGTACACAAAAAGTAAACAAAATTAAGTCTAAGTGACCAATTTTTAAAATGAAAAACTCACTCTTAACTCTTTTTCCGCTTCTTTTGCTGTCAACCTTTCTTTTTCAATTTCTGAACTTCGCTTTGTTCCGAGAAACACAAGATAAAGAGCGAACGAAACAATTAATGGAAACAAAAAAGCATGAACTTGATTAATAAATATTACAGTCGTTGATTCAAGCTAAAATACATTGTTAAATTCAAATTTTAAACCTGTTTAAAATAGAAAAAAAAGAACCTCGAAAAAATAAATTGTAGACGCTCTTTTAGATCCTTGATATAAAACAATCCACGACGTGATTAAAATACAAGTCGATGCCGCAATTTTTGCCAAATCATCTCTCATCACGCTTTTTTATACTTTTATTGATTCAATTTGAAGAAATTCTACAAAAAAATCTAATGAAAAGACACATTTTATAAGAAAACAACAACATTTAAAAAACAATTTGTTATATATAATCAATTACGAGACAACCACGAGATATTTGAATCATTGTCTGAACAAGTTTTTTAGTTTTCTATTTGAATACCATTTCTATCTCTAATTCTCTTCGTCATATTTTCAATTTAAACCTTTTTTGTCGAATTTAATTCGTAAAATTGTCATGAAATTTAATTTTACAATTTAATTTTAAAAACTTCAAACAGAATTTTTTTGATATTTTAATTTTTATATTTAAATAAAATTAAATATTTTACAAGGTATTTTAAAAGAAAAAAAGCAAACAAACTCTTTTTTTTTAATTTAAAAAAATCAATGAATCAAAAAACGAAATCATCAACATTTTTAAAAGAGCACAAACATGTGGCCAGCACAATGTTTACACCACAACAGATAAAAATTTAAACTGTCACGTTCCCAATTTTTTGTGATGCAATTCTCTTCGGATCTTTTAAAAACAACGTGGATTTCATTAATTTTTTTCGATATTTTTCACTGGAAATTTTTTACCCAAATAAAAAATTGTTTTTGTAATTCACACGACTTTATCAAAATATGAACGCCAACAATTGAACATTTGGGAAAATTGTTCAAAATTAAAATTAAATAAAAAATGAAACAAAAAAAAATGTAGATTGAGAATAATAAATTATTATTTAAAAATAAGAATACAATTTTCTTAGAGGATAAGCCGAAACAAAAGAAAAATTTGAGAATTAATGGTATGATTTTTAAGGAATATCCATGTTGAACACAAAATGGGTAATAACAATTTTGATGCTGTTCTTTAATAGAACTTTAATCAACTGGAAAAAAAAATAATAATGAAAAAATCAACGCAAATGAATCAGAAGAGAGAAAATTTTATAACAATTAAATTAATATTAATCTCTCGGGGACGCCGATCGACTTCGTGATTGTTCTCTAGACACTGATCGGCTTTTCGTATGGGATCTTTCTCGAGCTGGTGATCGAGATCTGAAAAATACTTTTAGTAAATATATATTAATTTAAAAAATGTTTACCTGGATCTTGAGCGACTACGATCTCGGCTACGATCACGATCACGGCTTCTGTCACGACTACGATCACGTCCACGAGAACGTGAACGAGAACGAGATCTTCTGTATGGAGATCTGAAAGATGAGTTTTAATAAACTTGAAAAGTTAAACTGATAGAATATTTAACAAATATTTTTTCGAAATTGTTCGAAAAACCCAATTTTTCTTACTCTGTCTCGATGAAACGGCCGAAGTGGTAGTTTTCACCAGACGCGCATGCTTGATTCTCGATTCGGTACGTGTGAAACGTCAACTTCCATTTTTCAAAACACAGTCGATAAAAAAGCGGTCGCCAGCCCAGTTGAAAAATGGTCGAGTTTTAGGTAAGAAGAAGAAAGAAGCGCGTTGAGATGGAGAAATGAAGAAGAGTGAATGGGTGTGAAGACAGAAGATGAAGAACGGATGAAGAAAGTGAAGTTTTGGATGGTGGCAGGTGAGAGTGCGGACGGGCGAAGTCCGCTAAAATTCAATTTATTTAAAAAACGTTTTAAAGGACTTTTGAGATAACATCGAAACTTTTGAAAAATTGAAAGAATAAATTACACGATACTACATCTACATCCCCCTGTAGTGTAAAAAATAAAAACTAACCTATCTCCTCCTCGACCACCACGATATCCTCCACCACCGCCTCCACCATTTCTTCGGCGTCCATGTGAAAGCTCAACACGAGCACGGGCTCCACATATTCTTCTACAAAAAGTATGCACTCTTTAACATGAAATATTTTCTTTATTTCTACTTACGATCCATCGAGAGCTTTTACTGCGTCTTCAGCGTCTCGACCATCTTCAAACTCAACAAATGCGAATCCTGGAGGTCTGCGGGCAACCCAAACTTTACGTATTCTTCCAAATCGATAAAATACATCTTCGATTTCTTGAGATGTTGCGTCACTAGGCAATCCTCCAACATATACTTTGGCGTCCATTTATAATCTTAAAATTTATAAGTATTTAATTAAATTATTAATTAAATTATCAGATAAAGAATTCAACATGAAATAATTCAAAAATCTTTGAATTAAAATAAAAAAAATTTAAAATGTTTCAACCGAAATTTATACAACGCCAGCAAAATTATTTGTGTAGAAAAATTTAAAAACTTTTAACACTCCCCCGAAAAATGATTAAAGCGCACGCAACGCGGACTTAAGCGCGCGCGCTATTTTCTCTGGCTGTCTAACTACTGTAACGCTTATTCAGCTGTGCCAATTTCAATCAACGCGGACTTTTGAATCCAACTAGTAGGATATTTATATTGTTGAAGAAGTAATTTTAAAACGTTTTATTAAAAATTAAAATTAAAACAAATCATTTTGTAGAATTAAAAAAAAAAGTTTCAAATATCATTTAAGACACATAAAACATAGACAAGTTAATAATCCAGCTAAACAACATGCTTCTCCAGCTCCACCACCTCCTCCTCCTCCACCTCCTCCATGATGGTGATGATGAGGATGACAATCTTCAACACTAAAAAGTTTTAATTTTTCGAAAAAAAAAACAAAAATAATTTTAAACATTTAAAAAAAATGTTTACATTACGGTTTGTGGTTGTTGAGAATAATAAACATATCCAGGTTGAACATTATAAACTGGCTGAGCTTGTCCTCCAACTTGAACTGGAGGATATGGTTGCGCAATAACCGGCTGAACATTGTAAGATGGCTGAAAATCATTTTTTAATTTCAGATGCCTCCCCAATTAAGAATTTCCATACCTGATTATACGGATTATATGGAGGTGGCGCAGTCATTTTTATTTAAAAAAAAATTATTGGAAAATTATCGTCAGCCAAAATGAATAAAAAATTGATAAGGAAGAAAATATTAAACTATATTATCAATTTTTCAATGTTTAACTTTCAATGAATCAACAATTTAAATAAAAGTTTTCGAATTAAATCATTTTATTGATTTTTTTTTAAATTGGAAAAAAAAAGCTGATTTGAAAAAAATTACAAAAAAAAGTTATAAAAATAAAATTATTTGCAATTTTTCAAAATATTCTTGGAATCAATAAAATAAAAACTATAAAATTAATAAAAAACTTATTTTTGAAAATATTTAAAAGAAAAAAATTTTACCTAAAAAAAGATAATCAAACAACGAAATTTGAAAAAAAAAATAAAAAATTCAATTAAAATATTTTTTTTTAAAAACCAGGGAAACCGCGAGAAAATTTAAAAATGTTTTCCCGTCAGGAATAATTTGAAAAAAAAATGTTTAATGAATTCAATTTAATCGCTTTTTAAATTGTTTGAAAATGTTCTTAAATTATAAATTAAAGCTCCCAGAGTCCATTGAACTTCTTCTCCATCGATTTCCAGAACTGTCTAAATTTAAAAAAAAACCACTTTGAATTGAAATTTTTTTTTAAACTTGAAAATTATTTTTTTCTCGATTAATTTTCATTCCATCATGTAAAATAAAAATGATCCAAGCAGCTTTGAAACAATTTATTTCTAATTGTTCTTTTTCCATGTTCAACAATTCTTGATTTTCAAATTTTTCCTCAAATTTTGAAAAAAAAAATTATTTTTTTTTTTTTGGAAAAATAATTTAAAAACCAAAATGTCCGTCCAATTTTGTGAACAAAATTGAATTGCTGAATTTTTAAATTGGTCGTAATCATATCTTCCCGATGATCCAAAACTTGATGTTGTGTACCAATATTCC
This sequence comes from Caenorhabditis drosophilae, assembly GCA_963572285.1. Classification (NCBI taxonomy): domain Eukaryota; kingdom Metazoa; phylum Nematoda; class Chromadorea; order Rhabditida; family Rhabditidae; genus Caenorhabditis; species Caenorhabditis drosophilae. The sequence goes on from OY751563.1 coordinate 4,391,349, forward strand.
GAAAACCCATAAATATTCATATCGGATAAATTGATCTTGAAAAAAATGTCATTAAGCTTTAATTAGTTTCAGCTTTTCCGGGGTTACATTTGGCGCTGGAACATAATTCAAATAACATTCGGAATATTGACATTTTTCATTGTTTTCCTCCAATTTCATATTTTTCAAATGTTGCACACACGAATTCCATTCTCCTGTTCCTCGAATCAATTTTTGATTTTGATTTTCCGTTTTGATTTGTTTCATGAAATTTTTTGGAAAACATGACGAATCAATTATTGATTTTTGTTGATTGATTTCATTTGATAAAATATAATGTTCATATTTTTTGAGCCCTTAAATTAATTTTAAATTATTTCGGTTTGACGCGCAAATAAAAAATCAACATTTTTTTTTTCAAAAATATTTAAACCTTCATTTGTTCCAAATCCTAAAAATGTCGTTGAAAATAATTGATATTCGAATTTCTTAGAATTTTGATTTGGGTTCAAATTTATCTGGAAAATCTTAGCTTTTCTAGAAAAAAAGGGAATTTTTCTCATACTTTTATGACGTTTTCATTTAAAAAATGATTATTTTCATCCAATTCATATGTTAATTGAACACTGGCTCCGCCCATTTCAGCCATTCCATTAGTTTTGCCTTTGAATTCTGGTCTTAGCTTTCCTAGAATAATTTTTGTTTTTTTTTGATTTTCAATCTTTTATGATAAATGTTACCAAGAATATAATTGGCAGCAATCCAACTATAAATTCCTTCCCATGCTCCGTTAATTACTTGAATATTTTCATTTGAAATCTGAAATTTCATAAAATGCCGACTTATTTATTGAAAATTATAACCTTGAAATTTGTTACAGTACTCAAATTCTCTCTTAACACTTTAATTATAGCCTCTTTTTGTCTGAAAATTTCTCTTTTTTTTTTAAAAACAAAACAAAAATTGATTTGTACAGTTTTGGGAGAAGCCGCATTCCAGCAGTGGCAAATATAAAAAGTGGAATTTTTGAAATTTTTTCTTTTGGTAATCGATTTTCAGCATATTTTAATAGCGGTGTCAAGTATTCTGAAATATCGAATAATTATTAAAATTTAAATTTAGAAACTGAAAAAATAAAAAATGTTTATCCACCGAGAAAAAAAACAGTGACAAATTCTGTTTTTTTATATCAAAACACGAGAAATTTATTTTTAGTTTCCACCTTTTTTTTTTTGTTAATTTTTAGTTTCATACCGATCACTTTTTCTGGGTTTTCTCCAAAACTGCTCATTCCTGGTTGAATTTTTTTGACGACCGGCTCATTGTTGAATTGGAAACTTTTTATTTCAATTAATTCATCCTCATTTGGTTTTTGGAATTTATAAACAAATAATCGAGTTCCACTTGAACCGGCATCACAAATTACCGCATAATTATCATCAAAGATTTCTTGAAAAATATTTTTCTTTTGTTTGTAAATTAATTCCAATTTTTCACCTTTTTCCATAAAAAATTGAATGTTTTTCGGGTGTTTTTTGAAATTGGTTTCAGCCAAAAAAAATGGAAAAATAACAAAAACTACGAGAGAAAATAAAAATAAAATATAAAAAATCGGATAAACATTTTTGAATCTCATCAAATTATTACTAAAATTTGTCTGAAAATGTTTCATTTTTCTTAAAAAAAAAATAATTTTTTAAAAATTAAATAACAGAAATAATCGCCGAATTCAGATTCATGGAAATTCTTTTTTTGATTTTATCCAATTTTCCTTCTTTTTTTCTCTCTTTCCGATATCTTTTCAAAAAATCTACAACCAAATATCCAGTTTTCTTAAAAAAAAAAAAAACGACTTAAGAACCAAAAAAATGTTTGTTAAAAATTTAAAAAATGGATTTTTCAAAATCGAAAAAAAATATAAAAAATTTAATTTCAAAAAAGTTCAAAAGTTCACGTTTCAATATTTTTTCCAAATTTATTTTTGATTATCAAAAAATTTTTATTTTTTAGGTTTTTTTTTGACTTAAATTAAACATTCTGAAACTGGCCTTTTGTCAATATAAAAAAGCAAACAAAGTATAATGTTTTCTATGAAGAAAACATTTTTTTTACAAAATAATAACACATTTTTATAGTTTTAATAATTACATTCCTTTAATCTATAATTATTTGAATAAAAAAACATTTTTTTTTTCACTTTATAGAAAGTTTTTTATTTTTTTTTGCAAAATTTCTAATAAATTTAAAAAAAAACCTACAGTATTTTTTCAATTTATTTATTTATTTTTAATTTATAAAAAAGGGAAAAAATATTTTTTAAGATGGAATCAATAAACATGAATTCATTGAATTTATTGCCAACAATTGAACCATCAGCTTCACCAATAAATGATAATTTTGTGAAAATCGTTGAATTAATTCAATTTATTTTATGGTGTTTTACTGTTCCTTTTTATATTTTTCTTTTAATTTTTATGATAATTGCACAAAGGAAAAAAATTGATGAATTAGCAACTCCATTTTTCAAATTATGTATTTCTACATCAATTATTGATTTATGTAAAAATTTAATTTTTTAATTTAAAAAAAAAAACGATTTTTTTTTCTTTCAGTGACTTTATTCGTAAATTATTTTGGAGTTATTTTTCCAAAGCGCGGATACTTTTTATCGATTTATTTATTTCTTGGTACCTTCTATGCTCATATTTATTTTTATATTGCATGGAGCATGGGTAAATTTGAATTTTATTTCAAAAAAATAAAAAAATTGCGAAAATCAAAGAAATTTCCAGGAATATGTCAAGCCATGTCAGTTTCAGTTTTAGCCACAAATCGACTTTCAGCAATGATTTTTCCCAACAAATATCGAAGTTTATGGAGCGGATCGAAATTGTTGATTGCAATTGGCCTTCAATTCATTCCTGGTTGTTCAATGGGTTTATTAACATTCTTTAATTCAGCCCAATTATATGTGAATTCAGAGCAAGGAATTGTTCCAAAATTTATTGAGTCAGGCGTTGTTTTGTTTTTTTACAATTTTAATAAAAATCTTAAAATTTTCAGCAAAAAAATCACCAATATTTATTTTTTAATTGGCGGCGTTTTTCTTTTTGCAAATTGTTTTTATTTAATCATCGCTTATTGTTATTTATTCAAAATTCTTCATGACAGAAACAAAAAAAATATTAAAGTTTTATTTTCAGCTTCTTCTTCTTAAATTAAATTTTTTTCTTTTTCAGCAAGATGCATTAAGTAAAAGACGTCAAGATGTTCGACGTCGTGAAATAAGACTTTTCACAATGTGCTCAATTATTGGTAATTTAAAATTTCCAAAAAAAAAAAAGGGGAAAAAATATATATTTTTTTTCTTTTAGTTGGAGTTCAATTAGTTATTTTACTCTTCTTCAGTTTAAAAATGATACCAATTTTTAAATTAACAATCGATGAATTTTATCTGTTTTATAATGCTTTAAGGTAAACTGAAAAAATCAATAAAATCAATAATTTTTCCTGAAATCTTTCAGCGATTTATTTGCAAGTATAAATCCGTATTTATTATGGATTTTTTCGGATTCTTTGCGAAAATTTATTTTGATTCAAATTGGAATAAGAAATAAAACAACGCCAACCGTTACTGTTTCAGTAAGATCCAAACCATCATTTTAAGAATTATCTGAAAATGAATCGAAAATATAGAAAAAAGAAATTAACAATTGGAGTTGATTGATTTATCGTCATTTTTCGTATACAAATTTTGGAATTTGTGCTCTTCTGTTTCTTGCAACCTTAAAATAATTATTCAAGTCGTTTTTTTTTTAAAATAAAAAAGTAACCAATTATCTTTACTCCATTTTGTATTTTTCCTTTCCATTACATGAATTGTATAGGCGTGTCGACTTTGATTTGAAATATTTTTTTCACTTTTATGAACGACCAAACCATGAATCAATATTATTGATCCTTTTTTGATTGGGCAATCAATAAATTTCGTTTGATCATAAGTTGGTTTTTCCCCAACGAATTTCAATAATTGTCCATTATTGATTGTTTCATGTGTTCGAATAAATTGATAATCAAATGTTGAAATATCTGAAAATGATTAAAAATATTTTTTGTTTTGCAAATTTTCAAAAATGATTTGACTTTTATGGCTTTGTGGAATGAATGAAAGACATCCATTTGTGATTGTGGCATCATCAATTGCAATCCAAACCCCAATTAAATGATCAATTGGATCAACACGTAAAAATGTTGAATCAATATGATCCGTAACGGCTCCACCGATTTTTGGTTGCTTAAATTTTTTGTTAATATTCTAAACCAAAAAAAAGAAAAAAAAAGAAGGTGATTTTTACTTTGAAAATGTACATGCTTTGAACCACACTTGGCTCTTCATAACCAATATCCCGAAATATTTGTTGAATATTTTGATGAAACGTCATTTTTTGAAAAACTGGATTTAAAAGATGCAATCCATGGCCAATTTTATTCAAAGCTCGATTTTTATCGACAATCAAATTTCCAGATTCATCAAATGCTCCTTCTTCGAAAAAAAAACGAATTTTATCCGAACTATTCATGAAATATTCATCAGATGAATGCTGAAAATTTTTATTTTTAATTTCTTTTTTTTTTTCAAATTTTTCTTTTTCGAAAAAAATGAAACCAAAGCATAATTTGTTTTTTCATTACTTTTAGACCAAAAATTGTTGATTTTTTTTTAAATTAAAAATCTTACTTTATTCTCGTCGTACGTTGAAAAAATACTTTTCGGGTGTTTTGAAAAATCAGTTTCATCAATAATTTTTTCAATTTCAGTTTTCATTTCTTCAATTTCAGCATCATTAAAAACATTTTCAACGACCACAAAACCATCTTTTTGAAATTTCTCTAAAATTCCCATTTTCGTCAAAAATTTCTGTAATTTTTAAAATTAATTGAAAAGAAAAAATAAAATAAAAAGTCAATTTGTACAGTGCAGCGCATTTTTATTATGTATAATGCTACCAAACTTTTTTGTGACATAAATATTGAATGAAGGGTTGATTAGGATCTTATCTAAATATCTAAATATGGAATAGCACTTGTGAACATAATAAAAAAAGAAAAAAAAAAGTCATTTTTTGTTGACTTTTAACATATAAAAAACACAATTTTTAAATATAAAAAATATTAATTAAAAAATATCAATTTTACCGCGTCAGAACATTTTCATTTTTAGCTTCATTAAAATCAAATTTAAAAAAAAATTAATTACATTTTTTTATTTACGCCTAATAAAATTTTTATTATTCGATAAGAAAATTGATTCCAAACCTAAAAAAAACGATTTCAATTATTTTTCAGAAGCTGAATCCCTTTTTCATGTTTTTATTTAAAAAAAAAAAAAAATCAAAAATGAGAAATTTAATTGGTAAATTTTATGTTGACATGTTGAAGAAAAATTATTTCCAAATCTTCTTTTATTACAAAATTTTTTTTCAATTCAATTCCCTCCAGATTTTTAATAAAAAAATCGTTTTTTCAGTGAATTTTATTATTTCAAATTGAAAAAATGTTAAAAAATTGTTAAAAAAATGATCGTTCAAATATAATTGATTCATCAACTCCAATTTATTTAATTATTCAAATTTTTATTTGTTTTGTTGCTTTTTATTCATTTTTTTAAAATTTTTTCATAAATATCGAAAAATTTATATCGATTCAAATATTAAATGTCTTATGAGATTTTATTCTTTTTCAGCTTTATCTTATTGTATTTCTTTTATTTTTATTGAAGTAAGCATTTTTAAATTTTATTTTATTAACAGGAAAAAAATGGGAAAAAATCAATTAAATTAAAATTAATTTTTTTTGTGTGTGTAGTTTAATCATTTTCAGTCATATCATTTATTATCGCATTTAATATTTGATGGTTGTGATCTTCTTGTTCCAGTTTATAAATGTGTCTGGTTTCGAATTATTCTTTCATGGTCATCGTTGGGTAATCAATTCATCTATTTGATCTCTTTTTTTTTTCAAAATTCCTAAAAAAGAAATCTTAAGTTTTTCAACTTTTCTACGTGACGGTTGCATTTCAAATTGCTTTAAGTCAAATTTTTGTTTTTTTAAACAACAAAATTTGGTTTTCACGAGTTCTTAGAATTTTAATGGTAAATTTTAAATTTTAGGTTTTTAAACCTGAAAAAAATTGGAAATTTTGAAGTATTTGATTCCTGCAAAACAAGATTATAAATCAATATTGATTGATTTGGAGTCGAACTCATTCCTGGTTAATTGTGCTTCTGTGGAAACAAGGAAAAGATCAAATCTAAAAAAAACGATAAAATCTCACGAATTTTTTTCTAAAAAAAATTGTTTTCAGATTTCATTAATTATTCATTTTATTTCATTATGATCTTTTATTATTCTTCGTTTTTATATTGAATTTTCACATTTTTTAACAAAGTTTATTCGAAACATGAATTCTGAATTCTAATTTTTTTAATTTTAAATGTAAAAATAAAAAAAATGTGGAAATTGGTAGAAAAAGAAAAACGGGGGAATTTTTAAAGGGCGGTCCCATTTTATATAAGGATGTCTCCAATTTTATGGGGAATTGTTTTTCAACGTCATCATAATCGTCGAATTGGAATTTCTCATCCTGCAAATGTTAAAAGAATTTATTTTAAAGAATTAGCAAAATAATGGGAAATTTTCTGATTCAGAAAAAAAAAGTTTGTTGTTTTCAAATTATTCATCAATGTTTTCAACTAATTTTTCCCCTTTTTTTTTGGTTTTTACATTTTTTGACTTTTTATTTTTCATTATAAACTTTTGATGTATTATTTTTCAGTATAATTTTCCAATTTTCTATTCAAATTATGGCTTTTTTCGTTTTTTTTTTTTTAAATTTTTTCTTTTGTTGCTTTTTTTTTATTTTCAAATCTCTCTTTTTAAAGCTTTTTTTGAATAAATTTTCTGAAAATTAAAATAGAAAAAAAAACAAACAAAAAAGCAGTGGGAAAATGAACCAAATTCTCTCGAAAATTGTCTGAAATTCAAATTCGGCGAAAAATATGAACAAATTTTTCTTAAAAATATTTCTTGAAATAAAAAGAAAAAAAATGTGGGTTCCGAACAAAAAAAAACGATTCGTTGAATAAAATTTAGCTTTTTAATTAATTTTAATTTTTTTTTTTTGCAAAATTTGTTTTTCAGATTTGATTTTTACCGAATTTAAAAAAAATCGATGACTTCAAATTGTTCGGATCTTGATTTTTCAAATGTTGCTGATTCATCAACTCCAGCTTATTTATTTCTTCAATTTCTTCAAATTTTGTTTTGTATTTTAGCTTTTGGCAGTTTTATTTTTATTTCAAAAAAATATAAAAAAGTTTACATCGATCCAAATATTCGATGTTTAATGCATTTTTATGCTTATTCAGCTTTATCTTATTGTATTTCTTTTATATTGATTCAAGTAAGTTTTCCATATTTTCTCTTTCAAAAATATTTTTTTTCTATTTAAATTTGAAAATTTTATTTAAAAAAATACATTTTAATTTTTTTTTACCTCGATTACTCAGAGAATTTTGCGTACTTTGTAATTGTGGGGTGGAGGAAATCTTTTTTTTTCCTTTTTTTTTCGTAAGCAAACAAAATTCGAAAAATGTATAAAAATAAACGGGAAAAAAAGGGGGAAAAAATCAATTAAATTAAAATTAATTTTTTTTGTGTTTGTAGTTTAATCATTTTCAGTCATATCATTTATTATCGCATTTAATATTTGATGGTTGTGATCTTCTTGTTCCAGTTTATAAATGTGTTTGGTTTCGAATTATTCTTTCATGGTCATCGTTGGGTAATCAATTCATCTATTTGATCTCTTTTTTTTTCAAAATTCCTAAAAAATAATTTTTCTTTGTAGTTTTTCAATTATTTTTTATTTCTGTTTCATTAGAAATTGCTCTTCGTCAATGTTTTAAATGGTTGAACGACAGTTTTTGGCTTCCACGTTTTATTGGAATTTGTGTGGTTCGTTGAAAAAATTTTAATTAAAAAAAAAAATTAAAAACAAATTTTTGTCCAGTATTCATTTTCTATTTTTGCAATTTATCAATCATTATTAAATGATCTTGAATCTGATGAATATTTGGCAAATTGTGCTTCGCTTGAAACAAAACAAAAATCGAAATTAAGCTTAATCTTTTGGGTGAGTTGGATTTATTTGAAAACATCCCAATTTTGCTCTTTTTCCAGGTTTATTTAATTTTCGACGTTATTTCTTTAATTTCCTATGGAATTCTTCGAATTTATATCAACTCGAAACTTTCAATTCAAAAGTACAACAAGAAATTGATTTGAATGAATTTTGAATTCTGAAGAAAAAAAAAGAAGAAAAAGCTAAAAATTTTCAGAACTCAATTTAATGTGAATAAATCAATGAAAAGAAAAGAGCTTCATCGTATTTATCAATTAATGTTTCCCAATGTTTTTCTACATTTTTTATGTTATATTTATATTTCTTTGACTTCAATGTCGCTTTTTTCAAATTTTCAAACTTTTTCAAATCCACAAATGCAATTTTTGATTTCAAATGTAATTTTTCAATCTCAGATTAATAATTTCTTATTCCTTTTTTTTTCTTCTAATTTCAGGCTGTTCCTTTTTACTTATTCATGTCACCCGTCGTCTGGGGTGTTGTGCTTCATCGTGAGCAACAGAAAACTGGAATTTGTCAACCAAAAAATGCGGTGAAAGCATATTTTGAAGAATTGGAACAACAGTGGAAATAGATTGTCGAAGCTTTGGTTGTCATTTATTTTTGTTTATATTTCAGTCTTTAGAAATAAAAATCTTTTTTGAAAGAAAAAATCTTTTTATTGATAAATAAATCTCTATTTATTAATGTATTGTTTGGTTTAGAATTAATGAAAAATAAAAGGAATTGAGAAAAGATGATGACACATAACTAAACAATTTTCTAGACTTTTTATGGATGGCGTTTAAGAAAAAAATGACATTTTATTTATGATTTTTTAAACTTTTTTATTTTAAGACAGTTTTTTTTTCAAAATTCTAACAAAAATCTTTTCTAGGAGTTTACTGGAAATTAATTGTTTTTTTAACGTTTTTATTTAAATAATTAAATTTTTTATTTTTAGAAGGAAGGGGGAAATTTACTACCAACTTATTCACTCTCCCCACTCTTGCAGGTGCTATGTTTCTTAAATTTATATTTATTTTTTGTTTACCGTAAATTTTCTTGTTAACGAATCGAACTTCTTGTTAAAATAATTAAATATATATATACAGGGTGGGTCCATAAGTATGTAGCCAAAGTTTGAGGCAATGTTGGCACTGTGCCAAGAGGGATTTTCTAGAACTTTTGAAACATTTCGAGAGTCGAGAGCCTATATAAGCAAATCTTAAAACCTAGTCTTATCATTTTCCGTTTGTTCCGAAAAAATGCGATTTTCTCCACATCGACCAAAATTGCCAAGTTTTTCACGAAAGAAGGGCGAGTTTGTGATATCGTTTGCCGCCTTGGATCACGTGGGCATGTCAACGAGCTTCCAAAATGCGGAAAACCTCGCACTGTCAACACTCGCCGAACTCGAGGAATCATCAAGAAGAGAATCGATTGGAATGATGGTGTTAGCCTCAACTCAATGGCTTTATCCCTCAGAATCGGCCGAAGAACGGTTCAAAAAACCGTAAAAAAGGACCTAGGTCTAAACAGTTACCGGATCCTTCGTGGCCAGTATCTTACAGGCCGCGAGAAAAATCTCGAGGTCCTAAAGACGCGCCGCTTGTCGGATGTCATTTGGACCAATGAGAAGATTTCCTTCATTATGCCGATTCCGAATAGGCAGAATACCCGTCAATTGCTTCTAAAACATGAAGCAAGGTCTCCAAAACGTCGTCTAGCTTAAAACAAGATGTTCCCAGAATCCATGATGGTGTGGGTTGGACTGACGTCCGAAGGTAAAGCTCCGATGGTTTTCATTGACCAAAATGTGAAAATCAACTCGGAGGTCTACCAAAAAGTTGTTCTCAAGGATGTTTTGCTTCCTTGGGTCACAAAACACTTTAGTGGAAGATTTTTTATCCTCCAGCAAGACTGGTCCCTCGTCACATGGATCGAAATCTGCCAAAGTCGTCTTGGACCGCGATTTCCCGGGTTATTGGGGCAAGGACATTTGGCCAGCTTCGTCGCCCGACCTAAGCCCGTTGGACTTTTATGTCTGGGAGTTCTTGGAGAACAAGGTCATGGCTCGCTCTCACAAAAATATTGAGTCTCTGAAGAAAGCGCTTCTGAAGACATGGGACGAAATCGACGTCAATTTCCTGCGGCGCACAGTGGAATCAGTTCCGGCTCGTTTAAAGGCTAGTATTAAGGCTAAAGTATCTCATTTTGACCAGACTCTTCACTAATTGTTGTTTTAGTTCTATTTCATCAAAAAAACAATTTGATTTTAATTTTGAACCTCTTTTTTGGGAAATATGTATGTGACAAAACATTTGGCTACATACTTATGGGCCACCCTGTATATATTTATATACAGGGTGGAAATTGTAAATTGTGAAAACGAATCATGAGTTTTCCAAAAAAAAAACGACGAAGATTAATTTTATAATTTTATTCGATTTTTTTTCATAATTTATATTTTAAAAAAAAACCCAAATTTCCATAAAATAATTTCTATTTTTGAGTTTCAGACATTTTCAGAAAAATTTGAAATGCTTGGCCATGAATTATTTTCTTTCACTCATTTATTTATGTCATTTGGTGGAATGTTGTTCAATTTAATTCTTCTTTATTTTGCAATTTTTCGAACTCCTCGCGTTATTCAAATTTATTCAACTCTCATTGTTAATTTTGCTTTGACTGATTTTTCCGCCTGTTTTACTGATTTATTTGTACAACAAAGGTAATTTTTTAAAAAATGAGAAAAGGAGGGGGCGGGGAAGCTGTATTGGTTTTTTTATTAAAATAAATTTAAGAATAATCCCAGGAGGTAAAACCCTTGGATATATTTCAAGTGGTTTTTGTAAATATTTCGGTCATGACGCATGTTATATTGGGTAAATCCGATTTAAAATAATTATAAAAATTAAAAAAATAATAAAAATTGCAGATACAGTTTGATGTTACATTTTTTGTCGCATTCATTATGGTCCCTTCTTTTATCATTTTCATATCGATATTACATTTTATTCAAACCAGCTCCATCTCGTCGTAAAATTTGTTTAATTTTAATTTTGACATATTTTCCATCGCTTTTTCAAATGGTAAATTACAGCTTTTTCTTTCTTTTTTTTTCAGATGATTTTTCAGATTTCATTTTTATGGGCTCAAGATAATCCAAAAGAAGTTGAGATAATTCTTCATAATCGATTTCCTCAATATAATTTTACGAATTCAATTGTAACAGGAACAAAAAATATTTTTTGTTTTTCGGCTTTATTCACAATTTTTCATATGACATTACCAATTACTCCTGTTTATATTTGCATTTTAATTTTACGTAAAAAAATAATCAAAAGATTATCATATCAAGGTGTTAACATGAGAAAAGATACAAAAAACCTTCATACTCAATTATTAATGGTTTTTTTTTTGAATTTTATATTTAAATAAATAATAAATTTATTTATATTTTCAGGCTTTAACTTATCAAGCAATTATTCCTGGTTTTTATTTGTTCAGTGTTTTTTCATATTCATTGGGACAACTTGGAATTTATAATCATCCGGTTTTGGAGCATTTTACGTTTTCATCATTTTTATTTATTCCATTTTTATCGCCATTAGCTTCATTTATTTTTGTGACTCCATATCGAAATATTTTTCGAAAAAATTTTTACAAAATTATTCATCGAACGAATCAAGAATTTTCTTCATCAAATTTTATTTATACGAATCATGTTGCAACAATTGGATAAATTATTGATTTTTACCAGAAAAAAAATCAATAAAATTTCTGGAAAAAAACTTTTACTTCAGAGGAATTAAATAAATAAATTTAATAAAACTTTTTTAATTTTTTTTTTAATTTTTGAAAATAAAAAGAATAAAGTTGTCGAGTTTGAATTAAAAAATAAAATTTTTGCTTTTCAACACATTTTCGTCTCTTCTTTTTTCATTTTATTTCATTTCTTATCTAGCTTAAACATTGAATTTTATCAAACAAATTTTGCCTATCAAATGTGTCATTGAAATTTTTCTTTACAAATTTTGTTTCCAAATTTTTAAGAAAAAAAATGGATGAAATCAGCTCGAAATCAGTTCAACAACTTCGTCTTCCTCGAATTACGGTCGGAAATCGAGATTATCAAAGTAATAATCAATCATCGTCAGGTGAGAAAAATTGTAATTTTCCATATAAAAATGGAAGGCAAAAATTTGAATTCAAATATTTTTTCAGCACAGCTTCACAATTTTTCATCAACCGATATTCTTTCTTCTCCAACCTATGTTGCTAATCATTTATCAACGAGAAGATTATCAGAAGTTGATAAACCATTTTATCTTCCTTCATTGATTAATTCACCAAATAATGGCGATTATAGTAAATCAGTTCCTCTTCGTATTCGAACTGATTTGAATAAAAATCGATTTTTAGATACATCAACGGATCAACGTGTTCGAAGGTTTTTTTTTTCTTCTTTTTTTTTCAGTCAGAAAATAATTACAGATTGACATCGAATGATAATTCAGGAGATTATATTCGATTTTCTGCCTATCCGGCAACTTCAGCTATTATTGGTTTAACTCCGCCCAGAATTCTTCCAATTTCAAATGAAGAAGTAAAAACTGAAAATATTCGAACGAATAAAAATAATAAATTGATTGCTACAACAAGAGAAGAAGCTGATCAATTAGCACTTTTTAATAATTCCTCGTTGAGTTATCAACGGATTTGTTTTTTATTATCGAGATATCCAGCAATTGTTTTATGTTTCATTTCAACTTGGATGTTATGGGGAAGAGGAATGGGGCTTCCATCAGTTTCTCAAAATGAGCAGGTTTTTTTAATTTTTTAATTTAATTTTATTAATATTTAAAAAAAAATTAAATTATGAAACTTGGTTTAAATTTCTTCTCAACATTTTCTAAAAATCCCACAACGCATGAATAATATGCTAACACGTAACCCGTGAAAAGTCGGGTGCAAACGGTTTAGAAGTGTGCAAGTGAAGAATTGGAAAGACAACTCTGGTTCCATTGCATTTAACCGTGAAAATCTTTCGCCTTTTACTAAAGATTTCCGTGCAAAGGAACAAATTATGAGAAATTTTCAATTTTTGGAATCCCCTCGAAAGAGCGGGAAAATTTAAATTTATACATTTTATTTAATTAAAATGTTTAAATCACATTCTTGTTTGAAAAATTCCTAAAAGATTTATTAACCTGTTGTTTATTTTCATTGAGAAAGTCAGAAATTTCGAAAACAAAAAAAAGAACGTTTTTTCACTTGGAAAAAGTATTTTTTTAATTTTAAAAGAGTAGTCCACGCCTAGAATGCATGTTGCTGCTTTGCGCGCAACCCGTGAAAAGTCGGGTGCAAATGATGTAGAAGTGTGCGGGTGAAGAATTGAAAAGACAACTCTGGTTCCATTGCATTTAACCGTGAAAATCTTTCGCCTTTTACTAAAGATTTCCGTGCAAAGGAACAAAATATGAGAAATTTTTAATTTTTGGAATCCCCTCGAAAGAGCGGGAAAATTTTCATGAAATTAAGTTTAATTAATTCTAGGTTGCCTATATCGTTTCATTTTCTGCTGGATGCTTCATTTTATTGAGCCAAGTATTTTTGTCTTCTTCCCATCACAATTCATACAAAACTGGAAAAATTTTGGTTTGAATTGATTTGAATATTTTTATTTTAAAATTCAAATTTTTTCAGGCGAATTTTTATCATTTTTCGAATTTGATTGGAATTCTTATTTCAATTACGGTAATTGTTTTTTCATCAATTTCATTCCAAAATGCGAAAAATTCCAAGTAATTTTGTCGTCTTTTGACAACTTTTTTTTAAATTAAAAAAGGTTTTTTTTAGGAAAAATCTGGATTTTTGTTCTTTAAATGACTTGGATACAAAAGAATGTATAACTCCAAATGAAAGAGCAATTTATTTATCAATAATGATTGGAGCCTCATCATTAATTATCATTTTATACATTTTTAGTGGTGTTTATGGATGTATTGGTAAACAAATATTCATTTCCTTTTTATTTTAAATTTTAATTCATTTTTTTTCAGGTCAATCATTAATGAAAAAGAAAAGATCGGCTGAAATTCTGAAATTATCGCAAACAACCCGATTTTGATTTTTTTTTCTTTTTTTAAATTTTAATAAAGCTTAATCATTATACGAAAATATAACTGTATTTCTAGAGACGCAGAAGAAAAGAACAGAAAATATAATTAATGATCAAGAGAATTAGAGAGTTTAAAAGAAGAAAAATGTTCAAAATTAGAAAAAAAAAATGTTTTTTTTAGTTAATTAAATTTTAATATTAAATTTAAAAAAAGAGAAAAAAAAAGATTAAAATTGTGTCTTTCAAGAAATTGAAACGAATTTTGGAAAAAAAAGGTTGTGGACCTCATTTGATTTCGGCAAAAATTTAAATTTCCTTTTATCGAATTGTTTTTCGAAATTCTTCAATGTTTTATAATTGTATTTATTCCTTTAATTAACATCCATTTATTTGGTCTCTGCTTCATCCTCTTCCTTCACCCCCCCCCCTTTCCTCCGCTTCCCCCTTCATTCTTCAATCCTTCTCTTCTTCATTCAACCATTTTTCTGCTTGTTTTATTTCGAAAAATACAATTTTTTGTTGGTTGAAAACTTGAAGAATTTTAATGAAAAAATTGTTGAAACTTTAAATTTTGGGTTTTTTTCATTTTGAAATTGTTGAAGAAGAAAAAAGAAAAAGACGAAATTTCGCCTCTTTTTTATTTGGCACCGACTCTTTGAATAAAAATTGGTTTCCTTTTTTATTTTTGCTTCATTACCTTTCGTTTCCTTATTGATTTTTATTTTTATAAAAATATAAAAATTTATTTTATAATTTTTTATATATTTTTATACATATAAATGTATATATATTTTGGGTATTGTAAAACTCATCGAAAGTACAAAAAGACGAAAAATACGACTCCCATGGGATCATTCGATTCTTTCCCAACCTTTTGGGTTTTATATTTTCTTCAATGAGATGTGTTGGACTCGTTTTCAACTTTTCTTTTCTTTTCTTTTTTTTTTGTGTTATAAAATGTCAACTTTTTGCAGATTTTTCTTTTTCTACCAAAAATGATTTATGAACAGTCTACGATTTGACAAAATCTTCCTCAGCTTTTTCTTTCTTTTCTTTCTTCTTTTTGTTACTTTTGAGTTGTAAAATTTTCTTTCTTTTTCTTTTTGTTTAAATTTTATACTTTTTCTTTTTAAATTTATTTTAAAAAATTGTTTTTTTTTTAATAATTTTAAAAATTGAAAAATTGAAAAAAAAATTTTAATTAAAAATTTGGCAAAATCGTTTTTTTTTACTAATTCTATTTCCGGCGATTGGAATCTTTTTGCGCATTTTTTTATGTCACCATTTCTGCTGTCTTCACCGTCATCGTCATCGTCGGCTTCTTCTTCTTCTTCTTCACAAAACCGCATGCTGCTCACAATTCTCGGCTAACAGCCGTTGAGTGCTCTACTTATCGATCTCTCTTCACGTCTCTATATTTCTATTTTCCAAGCTTTTCCTTTTTCTTCTGCTGCCCTGGCTTTTGAATATGTGTGCATCTATGGGAGTTGTCCTACTTTTAAGATGATGATGGTGATGATGGGGATGGCGATGTCAAAAATCTACGAAGAACACCCGTCTTCTCTTTCTCTTTCTCTCTCTCTCTCTCTCTTTTTTTTTTCTCTTTTTCTCTCTATTTTTCCATTTTTCTCTATTCATAATGTGTGCTTAGAAGAGATTTTTGAAGGAAAACCAAAAATTTGCATATTTTAAAGATTTTTATGCCGGTTTGATGAGCTCGAATTCATATTTTTATTAATTTTTTTCCATTTTATTTTCAAATTTTTTCTCCCCAAAATATTTCACCCATTTTTTTCGTGGTTTTGAGGAATAAAAAAAAGAAATTTTCGATTATTTTCTTTTAAAATACAATTTGGTTTTGGAAAATTCTTGAAAAATATGAAAATTCCTTGCAACTTTCAACCTTTTTTTTATTCTGAAGTTGAAAAAAAAAAACCAAAAAAATTTAAGGAAAAGTCTTCAGTGATTGCATTTTTTTTCAAAATTGGAATTTTTTTTGTTGATTATAAAATCGTTGAAGTTTTTGATTTAAAAAAAACGAAAACACTCTTCATTTTTTATTCAAAACCAAATCTGAATTGGTTTTTTTTTTTTGAAAAAAAAATATAACAAAATTTTCTTTTTCTTTTTCTCCACCGGAAATCAAATAAGATTAAAAAATGAGAGAAAAAAGAAAAAAAGAAGAAAAAATCATATATCTTGGTTATTTTAAAAAATTTAGTCGCAGACAACCAGATTGGGTTGTAGAACAAGAGGCAACGAACGGATGATAAAATAAACCGCATTTTTTTCAAAAAAAAAAAAAAAGAAAAAGAAAAAAGTTTTCCATTTCTTAAAAAATATTTTTAACAAATTTTTATTATTTTTAAAACATTTTTAGGTTAAATTTCGAAAAACATTGGTTAATAATGACAGATTAGCCAGATGTGAATGTGTTTTCTAATTGAGATGGGAGAGAGAATGAGAGAAAAAGAGAGAGAGAGAGAGAGAGTGAATAAAATAAGGAGATTTTTGAAATTGTGCATAATTTAGTCTGACAATTTGAAGCATTTATAGACTTTTAAACATTTTATGTATTTAAGTTCGAATAAAGAACGATGTTCCGTTTTTACGGTTTAACGAATCAAGTTGTTTATTGATTTGAAATTCACGAAAAACATTTAAATTTTCTTGTGTTGTTTCAACCTTTTTTAAATAATTCATAAATTCAACACAGAATTTCTCGTCGTTTTTCTTTCGCGTTTTTCATCGTTGAAATTCTATTGAAATCATCCTTTTATGTTCGCAAACACTTTAGAAAAATTTCATTTTGTGACATTTTTCTTGAAAATTTCCCAATTTCTTGTTTTGTTTATTTTTTTTTTGTTCTCTCCAGGCGACAAAATAAAACAAAAAAATTTCTCTCAAAATTTTAAGACATTTTTTTATTGAAAAACAAAGGAAAGAAGAAGAAAAAATATTTCGAATATCGAAAAAAAATGCTTTTCGGTTGGCAAAAAGGGAGGTGAAGAGTTGAGAAGGGGGGGGGGGGGGGTTGGCGGGCTTTCGAAATTGTTTGTTTAATTAAAATTTGGCAATGTGTGACACAGAGAGACAGGAAAAAAGATAATATAGTAGCCAGTGAAAATTGCTTAAGAGAAATGTAAAAACGAGGGGGAGAGAGAGAGAGAGAGAGAGAGAGAGAAAGGGGAGGAGTTTGTGCATGTACACACATGTACTTGAGCATGTGCATACTAACATAAGCTCAAGGATAAGTTGAGAGAAGTGAAATGTGTTGAAAAAGCAAAAGTCGAACGAGGGTTACAAAAAAAAATTTTTTTTTTATTTGTTTGTATTTGTCCGCAATTTTTAAATCATTTTTTTTCTTTTTTTTGTTGAATGAAAAAGTTGGGAAAGAAACGTTGAAACATCGGCGGCCATTAAAAACCGATTATTTTCTGTGAAAATCGAATTTATTATTTTTCCCCCTTTTTTATTGTTGTTCGGCGCTGAAAATTTTTGTTTAATTCTGTGAAGGAAACAAATTTCAACTTTTTCTCAGCTTTAAAATAAAAAGAATCTCAAGTTTTCTAGAAGAAAAATAAGAAGAAGCTCTTTCTTCTTCTTTTTCCTTTCTCTTCATTTTTTCAAAATTCTTCCCTCATAATCCTATCTATTTATATATTCATATAATTTTATATTTATTTTTATTTTTATTTTATGTAGAAGATTCAATATAAAGCCAAAATCTCATATTTCATTTCATTTTGTTCCTGTTCCCCCCCCCCCTCTTTTTATTTTAATAACCAAATTGGCATTGAGACAAATCATATTTTCATCATTGAATTCCTAAGATGACAAGAAATTATTCAAATTCTGAAAAAAAATCTTTCCATTTCGAATTTTTTTTTTATTTTAGAAATATTTTATTGTTTTTTTTTGTTCATTTTATTTTTAATATTTAACCAAAAAAAAACCTTCAATTCAATTCATTTTCCCACATTTTCCTTTGTCTTCTTCGTCTTTTTTTAAATGTATCGTTTTTCCTTTTTTTTTTATTTCCCAAATAAAAATGAAATTTGTTGAAATTTCATTTATTTTTTAATTCAAATTTTGTGCTCGAAAAAAATCGTGGCATAAAATTGAATTATTGACGACGCGTATCATTTGATATCAAACATTTCGCTGATCACACCTTTGTGCGTTTTTATCACACTCGTCATAAAAAATTTTTTTTCTTCCTTCTCAATTTTAATAGATAAAAATTGCCGACAATTTGTAATGATTTTTCCGAGAGACGAGCAAACAGAGACCACACATTAAAGAAAAATTGAGAAATAATCGGAGGAGGACTTTTCCTCGTTTTTTTTTTCGTGCCAAAAGTTTAATGTCGATTTGAAAATGTCTGGTTTTATTTGAATGCTCAAAATGTGTTTTTGACTTTATTTTTTTGTTAAAAAATGTCTGGTTTAATTTATTTTTGAACGATTTAAAAAAAAAAATTAAAAAATGGTTTTTATAACAAAAAATTGTAAAAAAAAAAATAAATTTTAGTATTTTCTAGAACTTTTAAAGTAATGAACATTTTGAAACTGAATAGGAAATTGTGCTCTACTGCACACGTAAAAAAAAAGGTTTTTTTAACTTTTCAAGTTCAACAATTTTCGAGACAAGATTTTCCCTTTTTTAATAAAATTTTTTTCGAAAAGTTTAGTGAAGCAGGTGTTTCAACGATTTTCTCCAAAATTTTAAAGAATTTCAATGTTCACCCAGGTGTTGAGCAGATTGCGCAACAAATGTTTAGAAGAAGAGAAAAAACAAATTTTTTTTCTTTTTTTTCCGCGGACATTTCGTTTCCTGATGTCTCCTCGTTCCTGACCGCATATTTTCACCCTCTCCTTTTTTGTCTTTTTTATTTTATTCAACTTGTCAGCTGTCATTCAACATTTACGTCTTTCTAGCGCCTTTTCCTTTTATTTTATAATATTCTTTCAATTTTTTCGATAATTTTTATTTATGATTTGTGTTTGATTAAAATCAGCAAATTTTTTAGTTTTTTAAAAGTTTATTTAGTTTTAAAATTTACAAAAAATTATATAAATCTCCAATTTTTTTCTGATTCCCACAAAAACGTCTAGTTTCCAAAGTGTCTGTCATAAAATAAATCTTCCATCCATCAAAAAGCCGTCTTCCCCAAAAAAATATGAAAAAAAAACTCGAACTCTTTCATCTTTTCTCTGCTGAACAAATCTTTTTTTCTTTCAATTATTTTGTTTTCATTTCAAATGTATTTTTCCAGGGTAAAATCAGAAACCAATTGAAGGCAAAATACGCACTATTTGTCATTAAAAAATCGGACTGTTCGTTTTTTTTTTCAAAAGTTTATAAAATTAAAAAAAAAGAAGAACAAAAAACAAAAAGTTGTTTATATGTAAATTTTTAATTTTAGAATGATGTCCGGCTGGATTCAAGAGCCCATGGAGCCAATTCCAGAAGAAGGAACAGAAGCCGATGGTTCTGAGTGGGCATCAGAATCAGGAAAAAAAACATTTCGAAAGAAAGAAGTTTACACATCTGAACAAATCAATACTCTTGTTAGGTATACTCAACATTTCCTTCTTTTTTTTTTATTTAATTTTCTTATTAATTATAAAAAGGTATGCCGGTAGTAATTGTAGCATGACATTACAAATATTCTGTGTAAATAAATAAAATCTACACTTACCCAAAAAAAGCTGGTCAAAAATTATTTTTTCGGTTCGAAAAATCCATTAAAAATTCATTTGAAATTCCAAAATTCGGAAATAAAAAAAACACGCAGAAATACTTTAAATTAAATTATTTTTCAACTTTAGAAAATTTAAATTTTTTAATTCTTAAAAAAATACAAAACTGAAATTAAAAAATGTGATTTTTTAATTAACGAAAAATGAAAAATAAAAAAGTTTTATAAAATGTTGACCAGATGAATCACCTTTTTATCAAACAAATAAATAATAAAACAATATGCATTGTATATGCATAGTTATGCACATTGGCAAACCGCCAATAATACACATACCACCATTACCACCACCACCATCACCCACCACCATTACTATCATCACTTGTCTATTCTTTTCGTTTTTTTCATTTCCTATTCTCCTCATCTTTTGAATGTTCAAAAAGGTGTGATGGGTGTCGTCCGACGTATTTCTCTGCATCTCTTTAATCATCATATTGTTTCTGTTTCTTCCGATTTGAGAGATGAACGCAATGAGTGTTTTTTTTTATTTTAGCACTGTCATTGAGAATCGTTGTCTTTTCTTTTTCTCCTTTTCTTTTCTTTTCAATTTTTTTTAGAGGCTCGCCGTTTTTGATGCGTTTTTTCTTTTTTCACTTATTTATCTTAAATTAATATTTAGAAAAAAAAAATATAATTAAATTTAAAAACCAAAAAGTGTTTAAAATAACATTTATCTTTTCTTTATCTTTTTGAATTAAAAAAAAAGAAAGAAAGACACCTGTTTTAAAATGTTGTCTCAATAATAATGTTTCAACATCTTGTTTCGATCAATTGTGTAAAATATTTGATAATAAAGTAAAATTTTATTGTCTGGTAAAAAGAAAATGATGATTCAACATCAGAATGCAGCTCTTTCTCTCTTTTCAATTCTCTTCCTCTTTTTTTCCCGTTTTTCATTTTCATCACCTTTATAATTTTTCGACACTGCAAAGCGAAAAATCATTTTCTCGTCTGTTTGTTTTTCGCTTTTTTCGCATTGAATTTTGTTGTTCACTATTTGTACAAGAATGCAAATTTTATTTTTCAAAAAAAAAAAAACATTTTTTTCCAGTACTGTGCCAAAAGAAGCAGTTCAAATCGAGTGGTTAGTAGAAAATCAAGTTGTTGAACCAGAGTAAGTTAATTTTATAAAATCAATAAATTCGAATTAAAAAAAATGGAACATTTCAAATTTTTAGTTTAAGCTCTTAAATTAAAAATTAAAAACTTTCCCTTATTTCGATATTTTCCTTTTAAATTCCAAAAAAAAAATGTTATTTTCGTGTTTTGATTCAAGGTCGTTTTTTGAAACAAATCGTTTTTTTTTGTGGGAAAATAAGAAAAAATAATGTCCAAAAATAAAACGAATTTTCAGAATGGCGACATCTTATCTAACAGAATCACTAGCTGGACCTACAAGTGCTAGAGGATCATCTTATAGTTACTCATATGAATCACATTATGATAATCCACCAGAAGAGGAATATCAACAAATTACATCAGCTGATGGAGCTCATCAAATGCAAAAAGTATTTTATTTATTTATTAAAACAAAAAGAAATACAAAAACAATAAAAAATAAGCAAAGTTATTATCTTTATGTTATCACCAAGGGTCATTCGTCTTTTTTTTAACAAAAAAAAGAATGAAAGAAAGTGTCGCTTTCAACGGTTGACCCGCGGTCGCATTTCACTTGTTATCATCAAATCCTGTCAATTTTTTTTAAACTTATTTTTTCAAACAATCGATCGATATATTCGCTTTTATTATTATTATTAATTTATTTTAAGGTTACTCGCGTGACAAAAGTGACAACAACTCGATCTGTTCGTCAAATTCCCGTAACGTCACCATATTCAAATATTGATTTCGATTCGAGCGGTTTACCTACACCATCGCCAATTGGGGGAGAAATTGATTCAAATTTAGAAATGATGGTGAATCGGTAAGAATCTCAATTAAAAGAAAATTTAAAAAATGCAATGCGAACATATTTTCTTGCCAAACAAAAGCTATTTGAAATTTAATTGATTGAAAAATTATAGGTTGCAAGGGGAAGATTCAGAAGATCGATCAGCACCTCCACCAGCACCACCATTAGGTTCGAGGTTTTCAACAAATTATGAAGGTCAGTACTTTTCAAATTGTGTCAATTTAAACAATATACATACATATGTGCATATCGTATTAAGCTTGTTTGTAGATAGTGGAATCCCATCAGCTCCTGGAGTTCCAGACGTTGTTGATGTTGGAATTGGAGAAATCACAGTTGTTTGGAGTGCACCCCATAAACGATCTGGTGATGGAGTCGTAAGAGGATATAAAGTAAATAATATTTATTTAAAAAAATAAATAAATTCTTCATTATTTTCAGCTTGAAATGCGAGAACTTCCTAATGGAGATTGGGAAGATATAGGCGTTGATCAATTAATAAAAGATACATCATGTCGAGGTTTTTTTTTTGAAATGTTAATTTAAAAATGAATAAGAGTTTGGGAAGCAATTGAAAATTTCTAACTTTCTTGCGAGTCGGTCTTGTAAACAAAAAAAAATGTCTTTTGAAATTGAATCAAAATTGATGAATGGGTACAAATTCGTAGCCAATATTTTGTTGACCTTGTTATTAGAGAAATTGCTGCCTCCTGCCGTGATTGTCGCATCGGCAAATCTACTGGTATACTACTAATGTAGATTCATATCTTCTTTCATTTCAGTCACCCTCCGCCTTTTTTTTCTTAATTTATATATTTTTTCCGTTCTTCGGTTCCTAGAAAAAATGCGTTTCATTTCGTTGTTTTTTTCTCGTTTAGAAGTTTAACTGAATTATTGAAAGTGTCGGTTCTTTTCCATTTTTAAAATGCCAGAAAACTATTATTATTAAAAAAAAATTTTAATTAAAAAATAAGATTAAAATCATATTAACGGTTAGTTAGTGTACGTTTCAAGTCATAAAATTATTGAATTGATTAGTCAGAATAGGGAAAATCTAAACTTAAAATCTTGAAAATTTTCGGGAAAAATTGTGTCAAACCGGTGAAACGACGAACCCCGATAAAATCAGGAAAATTTTTATTGTTGCGCACTTTCCAACTTGAAAAATTTCGACATTTCCACGGTTTTTCTTATTTTTCTTCTTTTTAAAATCTAAAAAAAAAATGATTATTAAACGAATATTTAATAGAAATTGTGAGATTATCATTATTGCTTATTTCTTTACAAATTTTGTTGATTTTCAGTTACAAATTTAACATCACAAGAAGTGCAATTTCGTGTTTCGGCTTACGGACAAACAGGATTCGGACCGCCATCGAATCCATCCGTTTCAGTCAAAATTCCATTCATTGAATCAGAATTGGCCACATGTAAGATATCTTTTTAACACCTCTGAATATTGTTATCGGATTTTATCATCAGTAATTAATTTTATTATCATTCAGTTTTATTTTCTTTTTTATTTCTTTTTCAATAAAAAAAAGAGATACGAAAAGAAAAATTGTGATAATTGATCATATCAATTAAAACTATAATTAACATTTTCAGCTACTGGAGCACCATTGGCTCCTGGTAGGCCAGTGGTAATTGCCGTAGATGGACAAGGAGCCCTAATTGAATGGACGCCTCCCATTGCTGATGTCAATTCATCACCACCACAAGGATATCAAGTAGAATATCGGGTTTACGGTAGTCGAGACTGGATTGTTGCCAATGAGTCCCTGGTAAATGATACAATGTTTACGGTGGAAAATCTCCGACCAAATGGCGTCTATGAATTTCGTGTTTGTGGAAAAAATGCTGACGGTCTCGGACAACCGAGTTTGAGTTCGGGAGCAGTTGCGATTCGACCAGCAGCACCGCAACGATCAATACCAGCTCGACCAGTGTCAGAAAGTATTCAACCACCAGGTCAGCCACAAATGGTTGAGGCTGGGGATGATTGGGTGAAACTAGAATGGGCACCATCAACAGAAAATGCAACCTATGTGGTTGAATATCGAGAAGTTGGTGATCCACATTGGCATACGGCAAACTATGATCCAATTGAACAAAATGGAATTCAAGGTAACTTTTTTTTTCATTTGAAAAGCTCTATAATCAATTGTTTTTTTATAATTAAAAAAATTATAGTGGAAGGGCTTCGTCGAAATTCAACGTATGAGTTCTGTGTCATTTCAATTATTGATGGTTTTTCATCAATTCCTTCTGAAACGTCCGATATAATTCATTTACGTCCAATGGGAAGAGCATCTAGTCTTCGAGTTGTGCCGGAAATGAGCCAAGCTCCGGAATTCTTTGATGTTGATGAAGATAAGATTACGATATGTTGGTTGCCAGCGCATAGTAATTTGCCAGTAATGGTGAGATTGAAAGAAAAAACAAAAAAAAATGAAAGAAACAAGGAAAGAAATATTTTTCCAGGGATATGATGTTGAGTTTCGTGATTTACAACAAGATGATCGTTGGTATAAAGTCAATGATCAACCAGTTTTTGCATGTAAAATGACTGGTAATTAATTTTTTTTTAATTTAATAAAAAATCTGTTTTTTTTACAGTGGGCGATCTGATTTTTGATCACGATTATCAATTTCGTGTTCTGGCACACAATGCCGCTGGATGTTCACAACCATCACCACCGTCTCCATTTGTTCACATTCAAAAAAGTAATTAAATTTTAAAGAAAAACTTGTAAAATAATTAATTTAGAAGACAATAGTGAAGATCCACGAGACATAATAAAATATGTCGAAACTGAAAGATTTGGAGCAGTTCCATTGCTTCAGGAGGAAATGGTTCGAGAGTCACCGCCATTACCAGAAAGAGATGATTCACCTCCTCCATTAAGAAGAGCAAACAATAATGGTGAATCACTTTAGATAATTTTTTCTTAAAATGAATTCAGAATTTTCAGTTCAATGGAGAGATCCGTCACTTAAAGAAGTTATTGAATATTTATCATCAAGTGATACTGAAAAACAATTAAACGCCAGCGGATATTTGCAACATTTAACATACAGCGATAATTTAATAAAAGAAGAAACAAGAGAATATGGGGGAATTCCAAAATTGATAAATCTGTTGAAAAGTGATATTCCCAGAATTCAAAAAAACGCTTGTGCATGCTTAAAAAATTTAAGCTTCGGAAAAGAAAATGATGCGAATAAGGTTTATTTACTCAATGAAACAAACATACATTTTTGATGTTATTCAGAACGCAATTCTTGAAGCTGACGGAGTTCGATTATTAGCTGAAGTTTTGAGAAAAACACATGATTCATCAGTTAAAGAAGAAGCAAGTGGAGCATTATGGAATTTGAGCTCTGCTGATTTATTAAAACCGGTTATTATGGATGCAGCAACTGATAACTTATGCCAACAAGTCATTTTACCACCGTCGTCTCTTCAAAATGGAAATGGAACAAACGGTGTTGGTCCAATTGATCCAACAAGACATTATAGCTCAACATTATTTAAAAATTCAACCGGTGTATTACGGTAACAAGAATTAAAATAAAAGAAATAAAAACATATCCGCAATTATTTAGAAATGTGTCAGCTGCATCACAAACAGCTCGTCGACGTCTTCGAGATGTTCCGAATCTCATTGAATCTTTAGTCAACTTCTTGACACATGCGATTCAAAGAAGTCAAGTTGATTCACCAACAGTTGAAAATGTTGTTTGTCTTCTTCGAAATCTGAGTTATCGAATTCAAGAAGTTGTGGATCCAAACTATGATCCAGCGTCAGCTCATGCAATTCATTCAAAATCCATAAAATCATCATTAGCCAGTCCAAAACCCAAGAAAAAGGAAAAGAAAAAAGATTCGAAAAATCCGAAAAATATAATTTCTGGACCAGCAGTTTTATGGCAACCGCATGTAGTGAAAATCTATTTAAAACTATTGCAAGATAGTTCAAATATTGATACACTTGAAGCATCAGCTGGAGCAATTCAAAATTTGGCTGCTTGTCAATTTCCACCATCAGCTGAAGTGCGAGCTGCAGTTCGAGTCGAAAAAGGTCTTCCAGTATTAGTTGAATTGATTCGTTTGCCAGAAGATTTTGTCGTTTGTGCTGTAGCGACAGCGTTGAGGAACTTATCGATTGATTCAAGAAATCGAGAGCTGATTGGCAAATATGCATTAAGAGATTTGTTGGAAAAACTTCCAGAAGCTGGAGCACGACGAACGCCAGTATCAGATCAAACAATTGGAGCTGTATTAGGAATTTTGTTTGAAGTTGTAAGAAGCAGTTCAGCTTATACCAAAGATGTGCATGAATTAAAAGGAACTGACAAGCTTCGAGCTTTATCAAGATCATATCCAACATATTCACATCGAGTTTGTAAATATGCAAGTCAAGTATTGTATGTAATGTGGCAACACAAAGAACTTCATGATGGATTTAAAAGAAGTGGATTGAAAGAATCTGATTTTTATTCTGGAACAGCTAAAAGAGGGGATTCATCAACATTAGCTCGACCAATATCATCACAAGGAAGAGAAAGACCAGCCCCTTTACAAAATAATCGTATGATAAATTTAAATGAAACAAACAGCAGCGAAGAATATGGAAGTTTTGCACAAGCAGATAGTGGATATGGAATGAAGCAAGCATCAAAAACAATGACAACAGCTCGTCCACCATCAGCAACATCGCAAACAATTCAAAGAAGATATGATCAATCACCAAGAGAACCATTATATGCAGCAGTACGAAAAGGAGCAAATTCACCAAAAGGAGTTGATGATAGTTGGGTTTAAATTTGAATTATATTTTTAATTATAACATTTGAATTTTCTTTTTCAAAATATTTTTTATTTCGGATTTTAAATCGTTTTAAAAATAGTTTTAATATATAGGCAATTATTTATTTTTAATTACTTCATTAAAATTATAGATGATTTTTGTTCTAAACGAGGCCACAAGTTTTTTTATTGATTTTTTTCTTTCTTTTCCAAACATTTCACTTTGCTCAAAAAGAGAAAATCACATTTTTTTTTTTAGAAATCGATTTATTCTTTTTCATTATTTCCTTAAATTTACAATTTGATTCTTAAATACCGGTATTTTTGATTATTGAAGTTAATAAGTTGAATTTAATATTATTTTACGAATTAATTGTTTAACCGTTTTTATTTTAATTTTAATAATTGCATTTTAATCATGTAAATGAATGTGTTATTGCCTTTGTTTTTTTTTTCATTTTTGTGAATTAATTTAATTAGATATGTTTATTGAAATGTTTGAAAAGTGATAAAAATACCAGCGAAAAAAAATTCAAATGATATTTCAAAAAATTGAATTACTTCGTAAAAAAAATATTGAGATCAATTTGAATTTGATATTGTTTTATGATCATCGTTCAAGCCGATTTGTTGGTCGATGAGGTCCAAAAAAGCCATAAAGATAAGGATTGACGACAGAATTTAAAATGATCAATGAATGACCAAAATGAAACTGAAATTAAAATTGAAAAAAAATGGCTGAAATTGAAAAGAATTGTTGAGCTTACATATTTGACGTGAGAAAAATAAAAATCTTGATAAAGAAATTGTGTTAAGCTTATCAAATTATACGGTAACCAACATATGATATAAGCAATCACTAAAAGTAAAGAAACACGAAGAGCCCGACTTCTAAAAAAGGGGAAAAAGTTGAATAAAAATGAAAAATCCTGACCTATTCAGATTTGCATTATAAGAAGTGCTCGTATGAACACCTTTTCTCATAACAGCTGATGCTTCTGATGGTGAAATTGATGGTCTTTGTTGTGTTGTCGTCAATGGAATTGATTGTTCATCGGATATTACAATTTTCGGTGTTGTCATCACTGAATTATCGAGTTCTTCGAAAACATTTCTCGATCGATTATTCATCGCCCTTTTCCTACCAGTTTTTGTTCGGTCAATCGGTAAACTTGCTCTCGCCTGTTCGCTTAGATTCGCGTGTCGAGCCGTATTCTTCAAAGGATTCCATTCAGAAGCGCGTGAGAGTACTGTATCTACCGTATCACAACCAGTATGAATGGAAAATGTGAAAGATGATGAAGTTGTACGAATTGATGGACGAGAATTGATCCAAACCCATGTTAAAACAATTATATAACTGAGCTGGAAATTTATTTTCCTTTTTTTTAATTTATCGATTATTTGAATTACCAAAATAATGACAGTTGGAATCCAAAAAACAAGACTTATATGAAGAATACTGTACCAAAATTCAGCTTCATAGTCATCGTCAGTGATATTCAAATTATTTTTCATTTTTTCAACTCGGCCAATTTCCCAAATCTTGACAATTTTTAAATGATTTTAATTGAAATTATCGATTTTTTTTTGTTACCTGCATACACTGGCTCCAATTATATTCAGGTAAAGCTAAATAGTCACGCCAAATAAATAATTGAGGGCAGCTTATAATGAAAGCAACCAACCATGCTGAATAATTGTCTTCTGTTTTTTTTATTTTTTTCTTCTTCTTTTCTCACCAATTAATAACATCATTTTTGTTCGGCGAAGAGCTTTATTTGGGCTATGATGGGAAGGTGATAAAACTGATAGTAAACGATCCACCGCAATTACGACGATCACATTTGACGATGACTGAAAACAAATTTTTTTTTGTTAAATTATTTGTTTCTTCAAAAATGTTTGAAAATATCTTAAAATTGAAGTGAAAAATAATTGCTCACCTGAAATGCGAAATTATGCATCATTTTAACAGCTTTACATAGAGAATCGCCACCTCTCCAATCATATGTTAACAACCAACAAGCTTTTGATGGGACATAAATGAAAAGAACAAGCAAATCGGAATAATTCAAGGATCTTTTTAAAAGATCCAAACGAGTTGTTGTTGGTCGTTCACTCAGCTGAAAATTATTTTTCAATTTTTCAATTTTTTCGTTTTTTTTTTTTTCTATCCGACTTGAGTATAAGCAGCCAGATTTAATGGAGCTCCGATCATAAAATTAAGAACCAAAGTGAACATTTCCAAATAATCGGAAATTATGGGCTCCGGTGGTCGATTTTGATTTTCAATCAGATCGATTAATGATTGACTTGTCGTTGTCGTTGTCGTTTCATTTTGAAATTTCATCTGAAAACTCGAAAAATTGAAAAATGAAGAAGAAAATGTCGGAAAAAAATTAAGAAAGAAGAAAAAGAAAAAGAAGAAGAAGAGTTTTTGAATTATCCAAGCGGAACGTCGGACAATTTTTATTTTTTTTTCCCCCTCTTTGTTTTGTTGCATTTTCAATTAACTACCTAAATATTCCGATGTTTATGTAGGTGGCGAGAAGAAAAAGATGAAAGTTTTTTTTTGTTTTTTTGAATTAAAAGTAAAAAAATTAATTTTTTTCTTATTTTTTTTAATTCTTGAAAAAAAAAGCTTTTTTTGGCTAATTTTATTAAACATTTTGAGCAAAAAAAAATGTAAAAATTTGACATAAAAATTTCTAATCTCGTTTTAGAAAAATTTGGAAATTTCAACGAAAACAAAACAAAAAACAAAAAAAAAAGAAAGAAAGAAAAGAGACGAAGAGAAATTCAAAATTTGCTCGAAAAATTATCGGACAATTTTAAAATTTTTTAAAAATTCAACAAAAATTATTATTTTCGAATTGAGAACATTTTGTGAACAAAAATAAAAATTTCCAGATTTTTTTTTGTTGAAAAAGCTCGAACAAGTTTTTGCCTTTAAAGTCTGGACTGAACAAAACACATTCTCTCTTTCCGCTGGGGAAAAACGGCTTCTTCTCTTAAATGGTGGGTGGAGGAGGAGGAGGAGAGTTTTGGACAAAAAGAAAAGAAACGACGAAAACTTTTAACCATAAAGTGTCAATACAGAAGATGAATGTTCTCGGATGTTCAATAAAAAAAAATCTGAAAAATCTCTTGAAATTAAAAAAAAACTGAATTTTGTCTGAAATTCTGAAGCATTTTTTGATAAAAAATGGAAATTTTGCTAAAATTTAAATCGAAACGGAAATGACGAAATTCAAAGAAAAGAAAAAAAATTAAAGAACAAATGTTGTCATTTTATCTTTTTATCACAGGAAATTTATTGATCAACGGTCAAAAGAAAAATTTAATATTCCCGATGAGTTTTTTTTCTCTTTTGAACCAATTTTTTTATTTTTTAATCGCATGATAAATTTTGAAAAATTATGAATTTTAAATTCGAAGAAAAAACGCGCAAATTTTTAAGCTGAAAAAAAATTCGCAGAAAAAAACGTAGTCGGAATAAAAAAGTTCTGAATCAAAAACTTTTTTTTTTTTTTTTTTGATTCAATAAAAAATGACTTTTTTTCTTTTGAGCTTTCAAGGGCGAAATCCATTTTATTATGATGACGATGAGCTCATAAAAAAACCAAAAAAAAAATAATCAAAAAAACTCATCCACGAAAAAAAAAATGATTTTTTCGTTTTTTGAATAATAAAAAGTTCATTTAAAGTTTATTTTAATGAGGAAAAAAGGGCAAAATAATTATTTTATCAGAAAAAAAATATTAATTAAAATTAAAATGTAACAAAAAAGTTTCAATTCAATAATTTTCCATTTTAGTAAAATTTCGTTAAAGTTTTTTGAAAAATATAAAAAACCGACATTTTATTTTAAAAAAAGCTGAAAAAAATAAAAAATAAAGAGGCGAAGAGGAGGAGGAAAATCATTTTAATAGAAAAATCAAGTTTTATTGGGAGGAGGTGGAGGGGGAAAAAACATTTTTTTTTTTCAGAAAAACTTTTTATTCAACTCGACGATTATTTATTTTGAATTATTCATCGAAAAATTCTTTTCATCCTTTTCTTTAAAAAGGAAAAAAATACTTGGAAATATTCTAATTTTTTACGGCTTCACGACTTTTCAAAATAAAAGTGCACGAAAAATAATGAAATGAAATGGATTATTTAAGATTATTAATGAATAATGTATTTATTAATTAATTCTATAAAAATAATATAAAATTATTTTAAAAAAGTTCAAAAATCAACTAAAAATTGTGCAAAATGTAATAAATTGATGAAAAAAAACTTTTTTTTGTGATGAAGACGAAACTCATAAATATTCAAATTGATTTCATGACAAAAATTGGAAGTTTTGCACAAAAAAAAAAATTTTGTTTTTTTTTTTTTGAAAAAATATGAATTTTCAAAATTGTTTTTAAAAATATTTAAATTTTTTTTTCTTTTCTTATTTTTTTAAAGATAAATAGTTATTATTTAACATTCGTCACTTGATTTTTTAAAATTTTAATTGTTACTTTCAAAATTTTTTGACGAAAAAAGAAAAAAAAAATCGCTGAAAACAAAAATGAGAAAATATTAAACGAAAAACAGAGCGAGCGGCTGGCGGAAAAAGCGGAAGAAATAAATCAAAAATTTGTAGCTTTTAAAGTTAGAATTCAAACCGAGTTTCATCGGATACAAAAATGACGAAAAAATTAGTTAAAAACACTTTGACGATTTTAAAAAATAAAAAAATAAAAATTTGAATTTTATAAATAAAAAAAAAGGGGAAAAAAGCGTTTTCCCCCTTTTTTTTCCCTGATTCTTTAATTGGCTTGCAAAACGGCGGAAAATGTCTCAACTAATCTGACGCTGTGGAGCCTCACAAAAACACACAAAATTTTATTTAGAAAATACAAAAAAAAAAGAAAAAAAAAAGGATTTTTTCATTTACTTTTCGAACAGAATTCGGTGGTTCGACGTAATTTTCTTTTTCCCCCTGAATATTATGAAATAAGAAGAGAAGAGACGAAGAATCTAAAGAATCTGGTAAAAAATAAAGAAATGCAGACGATATAAATTCGATTTATCTTAAATCGAATTATTAAAACATTGAATAGAACATTTTGAGAGAATTTCTTTAAAAATTGCCAAAAAATAAAATGAATTTGATCAGAAAATCAATTTTCCTTTAAAATTTTTATTTTTTGACGTCATAAATGATGATGAAAAAAAAGAAGAAAAAATCAATAATTTTTTCCAATTCGGCGGATTTTGACTGGATTTTAACTGATATTTTTACACTTTTGTTTTATTTTTTATACGTTGTTTTTATATTTTTTCCAAGCCAAGCTTTCTGGCCTTTTTTGGTTATGTAAAAACCTATCAAGGGAGAAAATAATTTTTTCTTGCCCTATTCGACTCAAGGACTTCCAATAAGTCAAATTGCATCAAAATAAAAGAATTAAAAAAAAAGAAAAAAACATTTTTTCCTTAATTTTTTCTACTTTTCCGTTTTTGTCAAAGAAGCTGAAAGTTAATAAATGTTTTTTTCTCCTTTCCCCCCCCCCCCCTTTTCTTTGACTTTTATGAAAAAAGACAAAAATATTGCCTCCGTCTCATAAGCGAATAAAAAAGAGAAAAAAAATGAAAAACAAGAAAAATTAATCAGTTTTTATGAGAAAAAGCAGAAGACAGAACAAGAAAAAACGGGGGAAAATCAGTCGATTTTGACAAAGAACATGAAAGCAGAAAAGTAAAAAACGAACTTTAAGCTGACGTTTTTCTCTGGAATTTCATCAAAAGAACTTGTCAACCAAAAAGTTGTTGAGAGATAGAAAATATCGAGCCAAATCGGAAAAAACATATCAAACATTCTTTCTTCTCTGAATTATTTCAAGAAAAGAAAAAAAAAGGGTTTTTACAATAAATTTGCCTTTTTGTTTTGCACTTTTTCCTTTTTTTTTATTTCTGAATTTTCACCAAAAAAAAAAGGAAAAAATTGGAAAATTTGTTTAAATTTCATTAATCTACATTAACTTCCCTCCCTCCCCCCCTCCTCTTTTATTCCCCTTTTTTCTTCAACTTTTCGAATTTCTAAAATTCTCTAACAAATTTCATTTAAAATGAATAATTTAAACCGAAAAAGCGTTGAGTTGAAAGATCAGAAAAATTGAAAAAAAAAACTTTGTTTTTCTTTGTTTTAATTTTTTAATTTAAAAATGGGAAAAGAAAGAAAAAGAAATGTTTATCTTCCTTGTCTTAATTTGAAATACTAAACATGATTTATGTTTTACCGTAACCCGTTTAAAGTCATTAAAAAATTTAAAAAAAAAAACAACCTGAACTTATTTTTAACCGAATTGTGCCAGTTGGTGGCTGGTATTAATATGAAAATCTGCTTCTTCTTGTAAATATTAATTCATAAAAATGGAGAAACTCAAAATTTAAAAATTTCTTTTTACTGTAAAAAAGTGTTTTTAATCCAAACGTAAGCCACGCCTATAACGCATACACACTTTTTGCGCGTAACCTGTGAAAAGTCGGGTGCAAATGATGTAGTAGTGTGCGAGTAAAAAATTGTAGAGGCAACTCTGGTTCCATTGCATTTAACCGTGAAAATCTTTCGCCTTTTACTAAAGATTTCCGTGCAAAGGAACAAATTATGAGAATTTTTCAATTTTTGGAATCCCCTCGAAAGAGCGGGAAAATATTGAAAGTGTTTGAATTATTCATATTTGTTCGAGAAAAGACATTTTTTATTATTAATAAAAGATGTAATTCAGAAATTATGACGGATCTAATGATATGGTTTGAATAACGGGAAAATTGAGAAAAAAAAAGACTAGCAATTGAGCACTTTTTTTTTCTAGTTGCTCATTTTGCAGATCAAATGGAAAAAAAAAAGAAAAATTTCAAGAAACATTGAAATGTTTCTTTTTCTAATCCTAATCGAATGGAAATTTAATTGAAAAATTCAGAATTTTTAGTAATTGTCTCTTTCTTAGTTATTCGAATAAATTAACATTTTTAATTGGATTTTTTCCAATTCACACGTTTTCAAAAACTTTGAAAAGTTTAAAAATCAGGGGAAAAACATTCAAAATATTATATTTGTTGAATAAAAAATTTAAATATCAATTTGATATGAAATGAGATCAAATAATAAAAATAAACATAAAAAAGGCACCGGAAAAGAAGAAAATCCCAATAAATAACAAAAAAAAATATGAATTTCAAGTAAATTTCAAGCTAAAATCCCTGAAAAAAAATGATCAAATTGGAAAAAATAAATATCACAGAAAAGAAAATTGAAAAAAGTGGGCGGCAAAAAATAAAAGAATTCAAATATTTTCTTCATCTTTTTCCGAATCAAACATTGATCGTAACATTAGAAAAGTGTGAAGCTGATCCGGCGAAACCGAAGCACATCTTGAATCGAAGATTGTTTTTGGCGCAACAGCTGGAGTGCACAAAACTCGGCGAGCCAATGAGGCTAATGATGGAAATTGTGTCTGGCCAATTGTGCTCCAAAAATAGATGACATCTCTTGAATAAACAAAAATTTTTACTTTTTTTTTTGTTGTGGTTTACTTTGTCTGCTGAGGTGGATATTGAGATCGAAGATAACATTCTAATTCATCTCCAACTGGATCATCTTCCAATGATGATAAAAACATTCGTCTTTTCCTTAAAAAATCAATAATTTTTTTTCTTTTAATTTGAAAAGATATTTGAATTTCACTGCGTAGCAACTCAAATGATACGCAGTTTAAATACATTTTTTTCAAAATTGAATTTTGACAACATTTTTTAATGAATACAAAACAGTGTTCAATAGAGCAGACTTGCATCATTCATTCACCTGTGTGGTTCACCGTCACATGAACTTCCTCGACTTAATGGCTCTTTGGGATTTCGAATTCCGCATAAAGCACGAATTCTTTCACACGCAACATGCTTCTCATTTTCGGTTAAAATCATGTTCAACTTTCGACTAAGACGAGGATTCAGAATTGCGGCGATTCGATGCTCATCGGTGATAATTTTCTCTTTTTCAGCTTGAAGAAGATCGATAACTTTCTGAAATTAAAAAAAAATTTAAAAAAAATGAAAAACTCTGAATTGATGAACCTGCTTCAGCTCACGAAGCAATGGCGATGGCTCATCGTCACTGATCTGACACTCATGCATCAATCCCAACCATTCAGGAAGAACTTTATGGAAGTTTGGACATTCCGACGATAAAGAATCGATTGTTTCACGAAATGGAAGAATAAATAATTCAAGTTCACGCATGTGTAGAGAATTCAAAGATTTGAAACTTGGAAGAAGATGACAACTTTTTGATGAAATAATTTGTTCAATCTGAAATTTTTTTTTTTAAATTAAAATTAAAATTAAATTTTTTTCTAAAACCTGCGTCCAACGATCATTCCATTCAGTGAGTAAATGATGAATATCAAAAATATCCTCACGATTTTCATTATTTTTAAACGGAAGACGAATATCGAGCTCAACAAGAGCTCGCGTCAATTGATCAATTGAATTGAGCATTTGCATAACAGGAATTGTGCAGCCGGATAAAACGGTGAACAAAATCTCCTTCAACTTCAATTTGATGTCAACAAATGTTTTGATTGGCGCCAGATCATGATTTGATGTTGGAGTTGTGACGCGAAGTAAATTCTTGTCCAACTCATAATTATGAACGACAATGTTTATCATGTCGCTGAATGATTCATTCTCTCTTGATTTAAATACGCTGAAATTATTTCAGATATTTTCAGCCTCAAAATAATTTTATTCGCCATTTTTTTTCGATTTTCCGTTGGATGGAAAAAGAAAAAATTTATTTTTCTCGACGTTAATTATTCCATCGAATTTGTCACTTTTTTCTCTCGGAAAATTTTTCAAGCATTTTTAATTTTTCAAAAAAAAAAAGAAAAAGTATTAAATTTTCATAAGATTGAAGAGAAAAAGTGCAAAACCAACGTTTACCCGAGAATATTTGATCTCCATTTCCAATCAGGACTGATCCTTGAACCATGAATAACTCGATAGTCTCTTCCACAATAGGATAAGATTTCCAATGTTAGTCGAACGCCTTGCGGTGTTCTCGACAGCTCATTTTTGAGATCGTCGGTGCAGAAGCGTAGATGGGTTTGCATTGCGGTTTTGACTGTCGTCATGTCGGGAAATGTTTCGATCGGTGTTGGACTGACACGTTTCGAAATGTTGCAAATCTTCTTCAATAAACTTTGAAATCCTTTTCCGGTGAAGATGACCGGATCGATGAGATCCAGTGCGCAGCATTTGACAATCGAATCAATGAGAACTTCACGATCAACATCGCCGATCGAGTTCTCACCAGAATGTTGGGAAACTAATGGAATTGAATGAGCTCGTGATAAATCACCACCACCATTATTATCAATGTTAACCGATAAGGATTGCGGTTGTGAGCCAGTTATTGATCGATTTGTGCAATTATTTGTTGTAGAAGCTGTTGAATCAAATGAATTTGTACCACCAGCTTCAACAGTTTCAGTTGAAGATCTGAAGAAAAGAAAAAAGGAAACGAAAAAGTTAAAAAATTGAATTCGGCTAAACCCGTGACTTGAACGATAACTTTCACCAATCGGACAACGATGCCTCGTCATATTTCCAGTACCACCACCAGTGTCCGTATAAAGAACTTTACAAGCGTAACAAGCCACATAGGGTAATCGAACTTGTGTCATATTGTCTAGAACTTGTCCGAAAAGATTCCAAACTTCCGATCTTCCACGCTTTCGAACTAATTGAAAACGTCCATTCCCATTTCGAATATCATCTTGAATTGCAGACTTTGGCGGCATTTGAGCCAAATATTCAGCTGTTGCTTGGCTCATTGAATGACTCTGAAAATGAGCGAAATTTCTTTTTTTTTTTTAACATCTGAAAAAAAATTGCTTTTTTTCAGCTGCTGAATGTTATTTTTCATTAAAAATTGATTAAAAAATGGTTTTCGAAAATGTTCAATTTACATTTTCAAATGAGGATTGAGCCGATGACATTGGCAAATCAAATGATCCAGATCCAATCGTTTCAAATGATCCAGAACAATCCATTTGCTGTAAAAATGTCGATTTTCAGCAGCGTAATTTGCGCAAAATTCCAAGCTTCAATTAATTTTACTTCAAGTTTTGGTATTT
Source organism: Caenorhabditis drosophilae (assembly GCA_963572285.1). Classification (NCBI taxonomy): domain Eukaryota; kingdom Metazoa; phylum Nematoda; class Chromadorea; order Rhabditida; family Rhabditidae; genus Caenorhabditis; species Caenorhabditis drosophilae. The sequence goes on from OY751563.1 coordinate 4,428,304, forward strand.
GTTGAATATTTCGCTTGATATCATCAACAAGTGGCGATGAAATTCCAATTGGTCTCACCATAACAGCCGACAGCTGGCTGAGAAGTGTTGGAGTTAAATGGAATTGTTGTAAAAGATCCGCATTCACCGGTGGTTTTGGTGTTTCGCCTATAAAAAAATGCGGGAAA